>JAHNEJ010000641.1:0-247831 GCA_022559845.1 Amorphophallus konjac | reverse complement strand
AACTATGAAGTCCACTATGACCGTAACGGTTTTGGGTGGGGTGCTGATAGTGACCGGCAGGCTTAGGGCTCCCTCGGGGTAGGTGGCCAGGCCATTAAACCCGCACAGGGGTGTTCGGATCGGGCGGAGCTTGGATGGGTCTTCCCCCATCTTGAGAAAACAGTCATAAGATAATACATCGGGGGCGCTCCCATTATCAACCAAAATCCTGTCTAAATTGTAGTGATTTATCGTGGCCGAGATAACGAGGGCATCGTCATGCGGGGTGCTCAGCCCTTCCAGGTCTTGGTCGGAGAAGACTATGACCTGGGGCTCCATTGGCGGGCCTTTGGGGGGCTCTAAGGCTCGGCTGGCCCGCTCGGCATGACGTTTCCTTCCTCGGCTGGTGTCGCCTCCCGATGCCGCTCCTCCGGAGATGACGTTGATGTGGACCCCTCGGGAGGCGTTGTCGATCTCCTCTACGGCGTCTCGGTCTTCTTTGTGCCCGGTTGTGAACCGGGCTAGATGCCCCAGACGGATGAGGCGCTCGATCTCGTCTTGGAGCTGATGGCAATCTCCGGTGTGGTGCCCGTGGTCGCCGTGGAACAGGCAATGCCTGTCCCGCTTGCGGTTCTTCAACCTCATCCGCTCGGGCTGGCGGAGAAGTCCCGAGTCTTTGATGTCTTCATAGATCTCGTAGACTGGTGCGGTCAAGGGGGTATACCGCTCGTACTTTCTCTTGCGCTCTCCTTCTCGATCGCGCTTCTTACTCTAGCCAGGGTTTGGCTCGGAGGTCCGCTTTTTGCCCCCCTCCCGACCCGAGCCGGTTGTGTCTCGGCAGGCGCTGAGTACTTCTTCGCACTCGGCGTGGCGCAGTGCCAGAGTCACTAGCTCGACAAGGGTCGAGGGAGGGTGGAGGACAAGCTCGCGGCGGAGATTCTCGTCTTGGGTGCCCCCGGTCAGTGCGGTTGTGGCTGAGGCCACATCCAGGCGGGGGATCCTAAGGGCTTCCGATTTAAATCGGTGGATGTAAGTCCGGAGCCTCTCCCCTTGCGCCTGTTTGAGAGCCAGGAGCCCCGCTACTGACCTTGGGGGGGCGCTACCGGCGAAGCTCTCCTTGAAAATTCGCCAGAATTGCCTGAAGTCTCGGATGGACCCCGGGGCGAGGGCTCGGAACCATGCCTAAGCGCCCTGGACCAGGGTGGCCGCGAAGGCTCGGCATTTGATGGGGTCCGGCGCTCCATGCAGGGTCACCAGGGCGTCGAAGCTGTCGTAGTGGTCGGCTGGGTCGCCCTGGCCGTCGTAGAGCTTGAAGGTTGGGATGGAGGCTCTAGGAGAGACCTCTGCCTTCAAGATGTACTCGGAGAAAGGGGATTTCTCCTCATCCTCCGGGAAAGAGGTCTTCTGCAGGGCGCGGAGAGCGCGCTCTTGCTCTGCGAACCGTCTTTCAAAATCTCGTAGCCGGAGGGACAGTTCCGGCTGTGGCCGCACCGTGGGGCTGGGGGGGGCGTCGTGGCGATCTCCCAGAGCACTGGTGCCCGGGCGCGGCGGCCTCGCCCCCTGCTTCCCTCTCCTCGGCGTGGAGGAAGCCTCTTGCTCCGCAGGCGGAGCTTGCGAGGGTCCTCCGACGTCGTTGCGGAGGAGCTGTCGGCCGCGGAGGGTGAAGCGGCCTCCGGCGGTGTGCTGCGTTGCACTTCTTCGAGGGGGACTTCCTGAAGGGGCGCGGGACCTCGCATCCCGGGCCGCCTGGGCCCTCATGAGCTCCACGAGGACGTCCATCTTCTCGTTGAGGGCTTGGAAGGCATTGGCGCCACCGTCGAGGGGTGCCCCTGTCTCCGCCGGGGGGGGGGGTGGTGGTCCGTTAGTGGGGACGCTGGCGTTGGAGGGGGGGCTCTGCGAGACCCTAGGGGGGACGCCTCCCGCCGCTGCCGCAGCCTTACCTGCCCCGCCGGCGGATCTCCTCCCTGAGCTTTTTCTCACCATCTTGACTCTTCGTGCGTTTCCCACAGACGGCACCAGATGAAGAGGCGGAATCTCGCGCTGTGTCCTGAGCGGGCTGTAGATCACCAGAAGATGTTTCTGCAAGAGAAGGGAAACGTATCAGAGGGCCCAGGGGATCTCCCTGGGGGAAAACCCTCCGATGGCTAAGTCAGTAGAGCGATGGTGGAAGCGATAACGGGAGGAGGAGAGAGCTGATGCGCGAGAATCCTCTCCACCAAGGGTGAAGCGAATCGTGCTCAGGAGCTTAGGGTATGTGAATGGCTAGTTCATCTTACCATCTTCCGAAGGGTATCCCTGGCTTAAATAGTGCGTCGCCTTTTAAGAGTCCGGTGAGCTGAGGGCTTCCCGACGGGAGTTACGTCTTCAGCGGGGGCTTTCATGGCCGGATCGTGGGGGCGTTATCCCCTTGGAGTTTGGCAGCTCCCATGACTCTCCCGCTGGCGGAGGACTCTGAACGGCCGCACCTGCAGATAATCAAGCGGTCTCACCGAGCTACGGGGATGCTGGCTCGTGTCCGAGCGATAGGCATGGCCCGGCGAAGGTGGGGTCGGATAGGTCGGCTGGAGCCTCTTTCTCTCGGTCGGAGAGTGGGCTTTAGACCGGACCTTCCATGCGACCTGACCGTTGTCTCGGGCCCTCCGAGCCTAGAAGGCCGTCGGGGAGAGTTGGTTCCTCGAGTCTTTTATTTACTGGGCTTTTCTCCCGAAGTGGGCCCTGTGGGCTATCACTTGGGTGGGCTCGCCCGGTTGGACCTTGTAGGTCTTGTTGGGCTGCCTTTGTGGTGGGCTGCGGAAATCCCCCTCTCCAAAGTGTATTTAGAAAATGAACTTTTGAGCGCCGAGCTCAAACCGGGCATCCGATTTGGATTCTGTCAGTTCTGACAAGTCACTTTCATCTCCCAGGTCGTGTTGGATTGATCGGCACGGCCATCCGACCGGTATTTCAAGTTTTAGACCCCCGGTCCCGACTTGGCAGTTCATTTAAACAAAGTGTATTTAGAAAATGAACGTTTGAGCGCCGAGCTCAAACCGGGCATCCGATTTGGATTTCGTCAGTTCTGATAAGTCACTTTCATCTCCCAGGTCGTGTTGGAATGATCGGCATGGCCATTCGATCGGTATTTTAGGTTTTAGACCCCCGGACCCGACCTGGCAGTTCATTTAAACTAAGTGTATTTTGAAAATGAACGTTTGAGCGCCGAGCTCAAACCGGGTATCCGATTTGGATTCCGTAAGTTCTGACAAGTCACTTTCATCTCCCAGGTCGTGTTGGAATGATTAACATAGCCATCCGATTGGTATTTCAGGTTTTAGACCCCCGGACCTGACCTGGTAGTTCATTTAAACTAAGTGTATTTTGAAAATGAACGTTTGAGCACCGAGCTCAAACCGAGCATCCGATTTGGATTTCGTCAGTTCTAACAAGTCACTTTCATCTCCCAGGTCGTGTTGGAATGATCGGCATGACCATCTGACCGGTATTTCAGGTTTTAGACTCCCAGACCCAACCTGGCAGTTCATTTAAACTAAGTGTATTTTAAAAATGAACGTTTGAGCGCCGAGCTCAAACCGGGCATCCGATTTGGATTCCAACAGTTCTGACAAGTCACTTTTATCTCCCAGGTCGTGTTGGAATGATCGGCATGGCCATCCAACTAGTATTTCAAGTTTTAGACCCCTGGACCCGGCTTGGCAGTTCATTTAAACAAAGTGTATTTTGAAAATGAACTTTTGAGCGTCGAGCTCAAACTGGGCATCCGATTCAGATTCCGTCAGTTCTGACAAGTCACCTTCATCTCCCATGTCATGTTGGAATGATCGGCATGGCCATCCGACCGGTATTTCAACTTTTTGACCCCCGAACCCGACTTGGCAGTTCATTTAAACAAAGTGTATTTAGAAAATGAACTTTTGAGCGCCGAGCTCAAACCGATCATTCGATTTGGATTCCGTCAGTTCTGACAAGTCGCTTTCATCTCCCAGGTCATGTTGGAACGATCGACATGACTATCCGACTGGTATTTCAGGTTTTATAGCCCCGGACCCGATTTGGCAGTTCATTTAAACTAAGTGTATTTAAAAAATAAACTTTTGAGGGCCGAGCACAAATCGGGCTTCAGATTTAGATTCTGTCAGTTCTTGATAGGTCCAGAGGCAGGTGAATGGACCTTTACTAGTAGAACATTGAGGATTAAAAAAATAAGTACTCAATTAGGAGTTTCCGAAAAAGATCTTAACGGTCAAACACTAACCGCGCAGAACGATCAGCTAGGAAGATAGAGATGGATCGGCCTAGACAAGCATCTACCGAATAGATCCAAAGCCAGAAAAGAAACCAAACACACTGCGCCAGGGATTTTTAAGGTGGTTCGGTCAGACCTCCAGTCTGCCTACGTCCACCCCTCACTTCAAACCGAAGTGAGGCTTCCACTAGCTCCCGCTAGCCAAGCAGACTCAGTCTGCGAAAATGGCTAATTCATAGCTTCACCAGGGGAACACCCTCCCCTCTTCCTCCACACCCGGAGGGAACCCTAAGGACGCCAAGTCCCTAAAAACTAGGAAACAAGTTCCTCTTCCTCCAACCGGAGGGAACACTAGTGATCTGCAGTCACTAGAACCAGAGACCAAGGTCTCTCTTCCTCTGAAGCCCAGAGGGAACCCACAAGCAGCACACGGCCACTTGTAAATGGAGACAGCGTCTCCCTTCTCCTGAACCAACAGAATAGGAGGACCACCGATCTCAACCTGAGAATCGGAGACAAAACTAGAACAGTAAAGAAAGATCAAAAACAAGAAACTAAAAGATACAGCAGACTGAATGCTGGAACGATAAAACACGGAATATAGCTCACAATAGAGCAACCTGGTTCGGATTTGATCCTGAAACCAGAATCCTTCTTCTACTTCTTCTTTCTGAACTCTCAGCTTTGAGCTCTCTCTCTCTCTCACTCTCTCTGCTATTCTCTCTTCTTCCTTTTCTTCAGTTTCTACCCTCTATTTTCTTCTCTTCTTTGGCTGGATCGAACTCTCTGCACTTATGCTTTTTCTTTTTCCCTTTCGATCAACCTTCATCTGTGGATGAATGCTTCAATATATAGCAGCAGCAGGTGGATGAGGTGCAAAATGTGTGTGCCTCCCACACTTGATCCAGAACCTTCTTGCCACGTGCCTTTATAACATTGGTTCCTTTAGCATTGGATCATGTGCAGCACAGTCACTGGGGAATATTCTTCCTCGGACCACCTTCTTCTTTTTGTTTTTCTTCTTCTCCTGCAAAGAAATTAAAACGATTAAAACTCAGGGCCACAAAATCTAAAACTGCATGAGGTATGTGGTAGCAATACGAGATGCACTATTCAGAGAACGACACGAGATACACAAGATTACTACAGTACGAAATAAAGAGAGAATGACACGAGGTCAGATGAAAACAGCACGAGGTAAAGGGAGAACGACACGAGATACACAATGATCAAGCTAACACTACAAAGAGAACGACACGAAGTCAGATGAGAACCGCACTAGGTGAGAAGGAAATAACACGGAGTAAAACGGTAGTAAAACACGCGATCAGAGGAAACCTGGACGAAGATAGAAAGAAGCAACACGAAGACATAAAAACAACACTAAGACACAAACACAGAAATAACATGAAGACTCAAACACAAAACTAACACGAAGACACAAGCACAAAAGATAACACGAAGACACAAGCACAAAAGATAACACGGAGACACAAACACAGAAACAACATGAAGACATAAAAACGACTCGAATACAAGATTGCTCGAACTTACGAACGACTCAAAGATGAGGACGACACGAAACGACATGGATTGAAACCAACTTGAAGACGAAAATAGAAACCGACACGAAGTGTGGTCACAAAGCAAGAAAGACACTTGCAACGTACAGCCTTCATATGATGTGAGGCGATGTGTAGACTTTACGTTCAACTGGATGTATAGACTTGGAACGGCTTCAAGGCAACAATGTACAGACTGAGAGTTCAAGGCCACGATGTATAGACTTTGCCCAAGGAAACGAATGTGTAGACTTTGGCTTGGAACGAAGGTAAAGATGAGGCTGTATAGACTAGGCCAGAACATAAGACTCGAAGACATAGGGGTGACACAGATGGAGCGACACGAGGTGGCACAGAAAGCAGCACGAGGTGCTGCAGTGTTCAGCACGCGATGGAACAAATAACGACACGAAGACAACCCCTGAACATAACTGAAGTGACTCGAAAGTTTATTTTCCACAGAGAAATATTTTTTTGTTCTCCACTAAGGCTCATAGTGTTGTCATCCTCAAAACATGTAAAGACTCAACAATCTCCCCCTTTTTGATGGAAGGCAACACTATGAGTCTTGAGTCTTTGCAGGAATAATTTTCAACCAGTTCAAAGCTAAACATCATCAGCACCATCATTAATCTCATTAATCATCCTTAAAGAATATTAAAGAATCATTAACAACAAAAAATCATTCATTCTCAATCGTAGTAGTAGGAAAGACTTGAGTTCTCCCACTTTGTCAACATCAAAAAGAAAGAAACAAAAGGAGGCAGAAATGCAAATGATATGAAGTGTAATTAACAAGTCCAAGAGTGTGAGAGAGCCCCAAAATGGACAAAAAAATACAGAACACTATTTTTTAAGGAGAAAAGAATCTGGCATGTCTGCTGGAAGGGCCACGCTGCCTGTCTTGTGGTGGTCTACCCCTAGGAGCAACAGAGGAGAATTCTTGAGTTGGACCTCTGCTGGAGGATGCCTGACCAGGGGCTGATCTCAAGGCAGAGTGAAGATCCTTCAAGTCATTGGACAGTTCAGCTAGCCAATACACAACGGAGCTTCTGACATGTGCCACTTCTGAAATGATGTCTTCTTGGCGAATATTAACAGATTCATATCTGTCAGTCAGAGTTCTCACTTCTGCTACGAAAGCGATCAATTTGTCATAGATCTTCTGGACATCTGGACCTAGGGCACTAAATGACCCCTTCAAAACTTCTAAGGATGTCCTGATCTCAAAACAATGATCTATAATGCTGGCAGATGACTTAAAAGAAGAAATATGAGCATCTTGTAATTCACGATGTGCTGTTGCTATCTTTGAACATACCACCTGCAAGCTTTCCATCGAGGACCTGGTGGCATCATCTGAAGCTTTCTTGTGTAGCAGGAACTTTTTCCATTCAATCAGGAGAGAAATTTCAAGCTTCAGTAGCCTGGAATGAACTTGATTAATATTTAGAGTGACATACTTGAGCAGATCATCCATTTTCTTATCATGTCTCTGCATCTGCTGAGTCAAATTTATAAGGAGTTCTTCAATGTTGGGCGCCCGAGCAGATAGAAGTCGAGGTTGACCTAGGGGTGTACCATAAGATTCACAGTCAGGTGCTGTTCTCTCATCTGCTTCTTCTTGTACTGGCGTTTGGCTGTCTCCTGCTGGAACCCTATCTTCATCTTCAGCTTGGATTTCTTTTTCAGGAGATACATTTTCAGGTGCTTCTTCTTCACTTGATGATTCTGCTTCTTGTTCTATGTCAGTAACTTTCTCCTGACACTCATCCACTCTTTATTCCATGAGATCATCATCTGCAGAGTTTTCAATAGGTGCATGTTCTATAATTTCAGCTGTAACCACGTTGTCAGCCTCTTCCAAGCTTTTCTCCACAGTCTCTCTAAGAATGAAATTAACAAACTCAACAAGGTCTTGCTCATTACTTTCTTGCTCTTGGGTAGGCTGTTCCACGGGCAGCCTCACTTCTTCTGATGTCTTCCCAAAGGAATCAAACAAACCACCAATATTTGCATCTAGTTTAGTTTGAATGCTGTCTTCAGACATCCTAACTTCTTCAGATGCAATCTCAACAAGCCTCTGAAAAGATATAGATGCTTCAGTAGGTGCAGCAGAAGTAGCAGAAAGTGGTTGTTCAGATGGTGTCTCCTGTAAAGTAACCTCAGAAGCTAATTCTAACATTGTTTGGGCAGATTCTTGAGGGTGTTCCAGACGCTCTCTCTGAGCTTGTGATTCTTTGACTTTCTGGGCCTTAACTTGCCCCATGAGAGAAGAACCCTCCAAGCCCAAAAATACTGAAACAAAATTCATGTTAAATATGTTTCGACCCCTAACTTCAGACATGGCCTCTCCATCCAAGGAAATCTTTGAATACTTGAAGATGTCTGTCAGATGGGCGGTGTAGGGCAGGTGTCTTTTGGACCCAATACACCCCTTCATGACAGAAAAAATAATTTCCGGCAGACAGATCTTTACATGCTGAATCAGACAGAACAAAAGAAATCTCTGAGTGTCTGTGATTCTTCCTCTAGCTCCAGTCTGTGGGGTGACTATAGAGGCAATGATGTTCTGAAGAAGCTTGTGAAGTGGGGGAAATGATAAGGTTTGGTAAGCTTTCAGCTTCAATTGCCCTTTGTCATGAATGTTACTGGGTTTACCAGTAATGACCGAAAAGGCTTCATGCAAACTATATCTAAACCCTCTCTCCATCTCCCCTTTTTCTGGAATACTGAGAGCTTTGTGGAGAGAGTCACACGTTACTGCTATCTCAATCCCTTTAACAGACGAGATCAGAGCAGACCTATCTCGGCTCAAAGACAAATTATTATAAAATTCCATTACCAAGCTAGGGTAGTAGACACGGTGATTTTCTAGGAATTTCCTCCAATCCTGAAACTCAAAAATCTCCAAAAGTTCTGGAAACTTCAAAACCATGGATTCATCGCCAAAATCTATTATCCTTGGAGGAATAATTTTCCCACTCTCTAAAAATACGATAGACTGAGAAGGCCTGGTACCTTGTGCAGAAGAAATATCCACCGCTATTTCTGGTTCTACACATCTTTGCTACTTGGACGAAGGCTCCTCAACTGTTTCTTTTCTCTTCCTCTTCCTTTCAACAGGAGCGACGGATTCTAGCTGATCCATTTGCCGTAACTCCCAGAGTATCAACTCTTTCTTGCTGGTTGCTGCTGGAGATGAAGCTAGGACCAAGAACGGAAGAGAACTCTGTGGGGGAGATGAGATTTTCGTGAAGAAAGAATGAGCGGGAGAGAAGGGTTTGAAGGAGCATACGAGACGTATCGGCACGAGGAGGAACAGGAAGCGGCAAGGGCACACGAGGGTTTTTGGATGAAACCTTGAGGAGCAAGAAGGGTTTTGGGGGGTCACTTTTCACTCTTATCGAACTTTTCAGGAAATATCCAAACTACCCTCATTCAATATGTAACACAGCCATTGCCCGTTAAAGTTCGCTCTTCAATATATGGATTTATTATATTCTTCCGAATACCTTGGTCAGTTACCTCAAGACATTAAATCAACAAGATCACAAAACTAGCTGATAAAGGTACTTAGCCTACAGAAGGTCACGATTAAAATACTCCTTATGTTTGTCAGGCAAAGAAATAACAAATAGATAGTCAAGCAGGGTTCATTACTTCAATTAAAGGACAAGAGAGGGCATACAGAGTCAACCAATTTGTTGAGCATTTAGGTAGAATTGTCCCTTTTTACACAAGGAGACATGTTTATAAGACACCAGAATCCTTGGTTACTCAGGACAGGCTACCTTTATGCCAATGTAAACCAATGAATTTTTGTTGACTTTTCTTTCCTCCCTTTTTTTTTATTTTAACTTTTCTATAAGAAACAGAGATAGCTAATTGTATCATGACAGAAACTCTAGACTTCTTTGATCCAGAATATCTATTTCTCCACAATTACCATTGCTCTGCCACAAAGTATGGCGTATTCCCTGGTAGCACCTCTCATGATCTTGGACAAAAGACAGAGCCCTTACTTAACACAATTATTTTTTTCATAGCCCTCTTCACATAAGTTTCAGTTAAAACGAAATCCTCCGCAAGGTTTTTCCATTTAACAGAAAGTTTTACAATATGATGACCAACAATAGAGAGGATAACTTAGAAGGATTAAAGGACAAGATATAACCCCCATACATTAAAGTTTTTTATTAACAGGTGTAACTTGTTACAATAGATTTTGGGTGGTTTAAGGTAACCTGATCAAATCTGATAAGAGTAACAAAGCTATAGAAGGAATTTTTCTTCAAGAATATTCCTGAACCAAAGGGGATAAAAAAAGGATAAGAAGGTGACAAACAGAATGGAGAGAAATGAGATGAGATGAGATGAGAAGCACTCCTTACAGCAAAGCAGCAAGTGAGAGATTACTCTAGAAAGTAAAGACCAAGGAGCTCACAAATGAAATCTTCTTGAGGAAATTCAATCTCGTAATCAGAGAATGCTCTTGGGCAATAAGCTGCAACCTCATGAGATGACTGAACTCAACACCAACTAACCACATCGGCAGACAAAGGTTCTTCAGTTACCAGATGACCTGACAAGCTCCTTTTCAGCCCACACTAGGACATCTCACACACAACTCTTGGAAATATTAATTATTTATTGAATAACATACATGCTATCAGCTGAAATGCAATACGTTGAAGCAAACTTATGGTTTTTTTTTTCAAATAAATGGAATGTGATGCAATGAGCACGAATCAGTAAGTTGACACAATAATTGTATGCCTCCCCCTGACTATGAGCATGAATTACAGTGTGATACCAAGTATGCATCCAAGAGAGATTTTAGCAAAGCAGTCAGAGGAGGACACTCGTGATCATGGAATACTTAGTTGCACACAGACTACATCACAGAACCAAATTTAAATCACAGTAAAACAGAATTAAAGCAGGTATTGGGAATTGACCTGAATATTAAGATCCTGGTTTTTTTTTCTTTTCCAGTGCCTTGGATTATTACTGCTCTTCATTCTTCAGCTTCCAAGGCACACCTGCAGGTTAGCAAACTATTTTGCACGAATAGGCACCCAAGAAGTCTTGGGTTCTGAGTTAGCAGTGACATTCCTAGCAGGTTTTCTAACCAATCTCCTAGCAGCATGGTCATCAGATTTCATCAGATAGCATTTGTTCATTGAATGACCAAATGTACCACAATAATAGCAAGATGCAGCAGGTTTCAGATTGGTTTTATGCACATTCTTATTAACATGATTTTTATGCACATATGTATGAAAATTTTTGTTAACAGAATTGAAATTCTGTTTACCAAAACTAGCATTGCTTTGGTATCCTGCCAGCCAACAGGTTGCAGCCCTGTGACCTAGCTTCCATAGTTAAAACAATGAGAAGAGTTCATTCTCTTAAAATTCTCTTTTCTACCCTGATCATACCAGCATTCAATGGCCATGTGGCCTGTCTTTCCACAGTTGACACATGCAGAGTATTTTCTATTTTCAGCAACTTTATTCCTCTCAACATCATTATGGTTTACAGGAAATTTAGCATGATGTGAAGAATATATTTTCTTACCATTTGCAAACCAGCATTGTGTGATGCTGTGTCCTAGTTTGCCACAGTGCAGACATTCAATTTTCTTTTTCTGGAATGAAGAATTTTTATCATGAAGTTTCTTAGCATTCATTATCTCGGCCCTCATATCATCTTTCTTCATCAATTTACACTCATGCATTAAATGTCCAAGTCTATGACAGTAGTGGCATGCCATTTTCCTTTTAGATGAGTGTGTGTACGGACTGTGATCAACATGCACAGATGAGCCCTTTTTATTCATTTTCTATTTTTTATTCTGTTCTTGTGTTCTCTTAGCCTTATAGTGAGGTGGAGAATAAGTAGAAGGTTTTTCTTGTTCAGATGATTTAACAAAAACAGTTTCCAAATTCGATCCATAGACCTTACTCATGACTGGAGTGTAGCCCAGCCCCTTTTTCTCAAAAGTAGAGCTAGAAACAGAATATGTCTGAATTTTATTTTCAAAGATCTTTTTATTTACAGGGTTATAACCTAACCCCTCCTTCTGAAAATTGACTTTTACTCCCAGCAGTTTGTTCAGATTTTCTTAGCCATCAACAAATTTAGACAAGGATTTCCTTAAGTCTTGGATTTCTTCTTCTAAAGAGACAATGTGTAGCTCATAACTTGCAGTCTCTTGTTCACTGCAATTGACAGCCTCATTCAAGACTTGGTTGGCAATTATGTATTTCTCAACTTCCTTTCTCAACTCATCAATTTCTTCTGAATTATTGGACACCACATGTTTACCCTTTTCAAATGTCAGCAATCTCTCTGACAAGATGGTGTTCAACTGTTTTAGTTTCTCAATTTCTTCCTTTAGTCTGTCATTCTAAATTAATTCGTTTATCAAAATCTGATCATCAGAGTCAGTTTCAGATTTTCTTCCATCCTTAAAAGTTTTCAAGTCTTTTTGCAGTTTCTCAATGTTTTTCTGTAATTCAAAGTTGACAGACTTAATGGCTTCAGATTTTTCAGCAAGTACTTTGTTTTCAATCCTGAGCTTCTCTAAACTTTCCTTGCTTTCAGCTGAGGATTTTCTCAGGGAATCAATCTCACTCACATGATTCTTATTTCCAATGATTAGCACATCATTTTGTTTTTTCAACATTTGTAGATTAGACACACAGGTATCATGAGAACTCTTCAATTCAGCACATTTCTTACAGTCAGACCTTGAGTTATCTAATCCCTTATTCCTTTTCAATTTTTTATATCGTTTTTGCAATTTTTCATATGACTCAGATAAATCGCTGTAAGCATTTTCCCAATCTTCTATAGAAAAGTTCTCGAAGAGGTTTACCTCTTCTTCATTCTCCTCCACCTCTTGGCTGGTACTGAGGTCACCTCTGCTAACCATCATGCATGTGCTTTCATTTCTCCTGTGGGCTAGCTTCAGCTGGTCCATAATATCCTTGGCGGATCTGCAATCATGGAAGCAAGAATGCAAGGCTTTATCAGTCGCTGTTTACAATAGGTTTAAGGCCTTTTGATTCTCTTGGAACATCTGATTCTCACTGTCCGTCCACTTGGACCTTTTCTTGGGCAATTCATACGGACCTTGTGAAATCAACTTCCACAAGTCCTTATCAGCTTGTTTAACAAACATGCGAAAAACACTAAACCATATGTCAAAATCAGGTCCCTTAAAAATCGGTGGATTAGCCATTTCCATCAGTTCAAACGAACAGATATCAAACACTAACTCACAAGCAAAACAATGCACACAGAAAACACGTAGAGGATCCTCTGAGAATCGTTGCACTCTGAACCAGAGACCGCTCTAATACCAATTGATAGGTCCAGAGGGGGGTGAATGGACCTTTACCAGTAGAACATTGAGGATTAAAAAAATAAGTACTCAATTAGGAGTTTCCGAAAAAGATCTTAACGGTCAAACACTAACCGCGCAGAACGATCAGCTAGGAAGATAGAGATGGATCGGCCTAGACAAGCATCTACCGAATAGATCCAAAGCCATAAAAGAAACCAAACACACTGCGCCAGGGATTTTTAAGGTGGTTCGGTCAGACCTCCAGTCTACCTACGTCCACCCCTCACTTCAAACCGAAGTGAGGCTTCCACTAGCACCCGCTAGCCAAGCAGACTCAGTCTGCGACAATGGCTGATTCACAGCTTCACCAAGGGAACACCCTCCCCTCTTCCTCCACACCCGGACGGAACCCTAAGGACGCCAAGTCCCTAGAAACTAGGAAACAAGTTCCTCTTCCTCCAACCGGAGGGAACACTAGTGATCTGCAGTCACTAGAACCAGAGACCAAGGTCTCTCTTCCTCTGAAGCCCGGAGGGAACCCACAAGCAGCACACGGTCACTTGCAACTGGAGATAGTGTCTCCCTTCTCCTGAACCAACAGAACAGGAGGACCACCGATCTCAACCTGAGAATCGGAGACAAAATTAGAACAGTAAAGAAAGATCAAAAACAAGAAACTAAAAGATACAGCAGACTGAATGCTGGAACGATAAAACATGGAATATAGCTCACAATAGAGCAACCTGGTTCGGATTTGATCCTGAAACCAGAATCCTTCTTCTACTTCTTCTTTCTAAACTCTCAGCTTCGAGCTCTCTCTCTCTCACTCTCTCTGCTATTCTCTCTTCTTCCTCATCTTCAGTTTCTGCCCTCTATTTTCTTCTCTTCTTTGGCAGGATCGAACTCTCTGCACTTATGCTTTTTCTTTTTCCCTTTCGATCAACCTTCATCTGTGGACGAAGGCTTCAATATATAGCAGCAGCAGGTGGATGAGGTGCAGAATGCGTGTGCCTCCCACACTTGATCCAGAACCTTCTTGCCACGTGCCTTTATAGCATTGGTTCCTTTAGCATTGGATCACATGCAGCCCAGTCACTGGGGAATATTCTTCCTCGGACCACCTTCTTCTTTTTGTTTTTCTTCTTCTCCTGCAAAGAAATTAAAACGATTAAAACTCAGGGCCACAAAATCTAAAACTGCATGAGGTATGTGGTAGCAATACGAGATGCACTATTCTGAGAACGACACGAGATACACAAGATTACTACAGTACGAAATAAAGAGAGAATGACACGAGGTTAGATGAAAACAGCACGAGGTAAAGAGAGAACGACACGAGATACACAATGATCAAGCTAACACTACAAAGAGAACGACACGAAGTCAGATGAGAACCGCACTAGGTGAGAAGGAAATAACACGGAGTAAAACGGTAGTAAAACACGCGATCAGAGGAAACCTGGATGAAGATAGAAAGAAGCAACACGAAGACATAAAAATAACACTAAGACACAAACATAGAAATAACATGAAGACTCAAACACAAAACTAACACGAAGACACAAGCACAAAAGATAACACGAAGACACAAGCACAAAAGATAACACGAAGACACAAACACAGAAACAACACGAAGACATAAAAATGACTCGAATACAAGATTGCTCGAACTTACGAACGACTCGAAGATGAGGACGACACGAAATGACATGGACTGAAACCAACTCGAAGACGAAAATAGAAATCGACACGAAGTGTGGTCACAAAGCAAGAAAGACACTTGCAACGTACAGCATTCATATGATGTGAGGCGATGTGTAGACTTTGTGTTCAACTGGATGTATAGACTTGGAACGGCTTCAAGGCAACAATGTACATACTTTGAAATAGAGAGTGTACAGACTGAGAGTTCAAGGCCACGATGTATAGACTTTACCCAAGGAAACGAATGTGTATACTTTGGCTGGGAACGAAGGTAAAGATGAGGCTGTATAGACTAGGCCAGAACATAAGACTCGAAGACATAGGGGTGACACAGATGGAGCGACACGAGGTGGCACAGAAAGTAGCATGAGGTGCTGCAGTGTTCAGCACGAGATGGAACAAATAACGACACGAAGACAACCCCTGAACATAACTGAAGTGACTCGAAAGTTTATTTTCCACAGAGAAATATTTTTTTGTTCTCCACTAAGGCTCATAGTGTTGTCATCCTCAAAACATGTAAAGACTCAATAGTTCTGACAAGTCACTTTCATTTCCCAGGTCATGTTGGAACGATCGGCACGGCCATCCGATCGGTATTTCAGGTTTTAGACCCCCGGACCCGACCTGGCAGTTCATTTAAACTAAGTGTATTTTTAAAATGAACGTTTGAGCGCCGAGCTCAAACCGAGCAACCGATTTGGATTCCGTCAGTTCTGACAAGTCACTTTCATCTCCCAGGTCATGTTGGAATGATCGACATGGCCATCCGACCGGTATTTCAGGTTTTAGACCCCCGGACCCGACTCAGCAGTTCATTTAAACAAAGTGTATTTAGAAAATGAACTTTTGAGCGCCGAGCTCAAACCGAACATCCGATTTGGATTCCGTTAGTTTTGACAAGTCACTTCCATCTTTTAGGTCGTGTTGGAAAGATCGACAGGGCCATCTGACCGGTATTTCAGGTTTTAGACCCCCGGACCTGACATGGCAGTTCATTTAAACAAAGTGTATTTAGAAAATGAACTTTTGAGCCCCGAGCTCAAACCGGGCATCCGATTTGGATTTCGACAGTTCTGACAAGTCACTTTCATCTCCCAGGTTGTGTTGGAATGATTGGCGTGGCCATCTGACTATTATTTTAGGTTCTAGACCCCCGGACCCGACTTGGAAGTTCATTTAAATAAAGTGTATTTAAAAAATGAACTTTTGAGCACCGAGCTCAAACCGTGCATCCGATTTGGATTCCGTCATTTATGACAAGTCACTTTCATCTCCCAGGTCGTGTTGGAATGATCGGCAAGGCCATCCGATAGGTATTTCAGGTTTTAGACCCACGGACCCGACTTGGCAGTTCATTTAAACAAAGTGTATTTAGAAAATGAACTTTTGAGCTTCAAGCTCAAATCGGGCATCCGATTTAAAATCCGTCAGTTCTGACAAGTCACTTTCATCTCCCAGGTCCTGTTGAAATGATCGGCATGGCCATCCGATCGATATTTCAGGTTTTAGACCCCCGGACCCGACCTGGCAGTTCATTTAAACTAAGTGTATTTTTAAAATGAACGTTTCAGTGCCGAGCTCAAACCGGGCATCCGATTTGGATTCCGTCAGTTCTGACAAGTCACTTTCATCCCCCAGGTCATGTTGGAATGATCGGCATGGCCATCCGATCGGTATTTCAGGTTTTAGACCCCCGGACACGATTTGGCAGTTCATTTAAACTAAGTGTATTTATAAAATGAACTTTTGAGCGCCGAGCTCAAACCGGACATCCGATTTGGATTGCGTCTATTTTGACAAGTCACTTTCATCTCCCAGGTCGTGTTTGAATGATCGGCATGGCCATCTGAGCGGTATTTCAAGTTTTAGGCCCCCTGACCCGACCTGACAGTTCATTTATATATTTTAAAAATGAACGTTTGAGCGCCGAGATCAAACCGGGCATCCGATTTGGATTCCGTCAGTTCTGACAAGTCACTTTCATCTCCCAAGACGTGTTGAAATGACTGGCATGGCCATCCGACCAGTATTTCAGGTTTTAGAACCCCGGACCCGACCTGGCAGTTCATTTAAACTAAGTGTATTTTGAAATTGAACGTTTGAGCGCCGAGCTCAAACCGGGCATCCGATTTGGATTCCGTCAGTTCTGACAAGTCACTTTCATCTCCCAGGTCGTGTTGGAATGATCGGCACGGCCATCCGACCAGTATTTCAAGTTTTAGACCCCTGGACCGGGCTTGGCAGTTCATTTAAACAAAGTGTATTTTGAAAATGAACTTTTGAGCGCCGAGCTCAAACTGGGCATCCGATTTAGATTCCGTCAGTTCTAACAAGTCACTTTCATCTCCCAGGTCATGTTGGAATGATAGGCATGGCCATCCGATAGGTATTTTTGGTTTTTGACCCCCGGACCCGACTTGGCAGTTCATTTAAACAAAGTGTATTTAGAAAATGAACTTTTGAGCGCCAAGCTCAAACCGAGCATTCGATTTGGATTCTGTCAGTTCTGACAAGTCACTTTCATCTCCCAGGTCATGTTGGAATGAGCAGCATGACTTTTCGACTGGTATTTCAGGTTTTATACCCCCGGACCCGATTTGGCAGTTCATTTAAACTAAGTGTATTTAGAAAATGAACTTTTGAGCGCCGAGCTCAAACCGGGCATCCGATTTGGATTCTGTCAGTTCTGACAAGTCACTTTCATCTCCCAAGTCGTGTTGGATCGATCGGCTCGGCCATCCGACCGGTATTTCAAGTTTTAGACCCCCGGTCCCGACTTGGCAGTTCATTTAAACAAAGTGTATTTAGAAAATGAACGTTTGAGCGCCGAGCTCAAACCGGGCATCCGATTTGGATTCCGCCAGTTCTGATAAGTCACTTTCATCTCCCAGGTCATGTTGGAATGATCGGCATGGCCATTTGATCGGTATTTCAGGTTTTAGACCCCCGGACCCGACCTGGCAGTTCATTTAAACTAAGTGTATTTTGAAAATGAACGTTTGAGCGCCGAGCTCAAACCGGGAATCCGATTGGGATTCCGTCAGTTCTGACAAGTCACTTTCATCTCCCAAGTCGTGATGGAACGATTGACATGGCCATCCGATCGATATTTCAGGTTTTAGACCCCCGGACCTGACTTGGTAGTTCATTTAAACTAAGTGTATTTTGAAAATGAACGTTTGAGCGCCGAGCTCAAACCGAGCATCCGATTTGGATTTTGTCAGTTCTAACAAGTCACTTTCATCTCCCAGGTCGTGTTGGAATGATCGGCATGACCATCTGACCGGTATTTCCGGTTTTAGACTCCCAGACCCGACCTGGCAGTTCATTTAAACTAAGTGTATTTTGAAAATGAACGTTTGAGCGCCGAGCTCAAACCGGGCATCCGATTTGGATTCCGACAGTTCTGACAAGTCACTTTCATCTCGCAGGTCATGTTGGAATGATCGGTACGGTGATCCGACCGGTATTTCAAGTTTTAGGCTCCCGGACCTGACTTGGCAGTTCATTTAAACTAAGTGTATTTTAAAAAATGAACTTTTGAGCGCCGAGCTCAAATTGGGCATCCGATTTGGATTCCGTCAGTTCTGACAAGTCACTTTCATCTCCCAGGTCGTGTTGGAATGATCGACATGGCCATATGACCAGTATTTCAGGTTTTAGACACCCGGACCAGACTTGGCAGTTCATTTAAACAAAGTGCATTTAGAAAATGAACTTTTGAGCGTCTAGCTCAAACCGAGCATCCGATTTAGATTCCGTCAGTTCTGATAAGTCACTTTCATCTCCCACGTCGTGTTGGAATGATTGACATGGCCATCCGATCGGTATTTCAGGTTTTAGACCCCCAGACCCGATTTGGCAGTTCATTTAAACTAAGTGTATTTAGAAAATAAACTTTTGAGCGCCGAGCTCAAACCGGACATCAGATTTGGATTCTGTCAGTTCTGACAAGTCCCTTTCATCTCCCATGTCATGTTGGAACGATCGACACGGCCATCCGATCGGTATTTTAGGTTTTAGACCCCCGGACCAGACCTGGCAGTTCATTTAAACTAAGTGTATTTTGAAAATGAACGTTTGAGCGCCGGTCCGGGCAGTTCATTTAAACTAAGTGTATTTTGAAAATGAACGTTTGAGCGCCGAGCTCAAACCGGGCAACCGATTTGGATTCTGTCAGTTCTGACAAGTAACTTTCATCTCCTAGGTCGTGTTGGAATGATCGGCATGGCCATCTAACTAGTATTTCAGGTTTTAGACCCCCGGACCCGACTCGGCAGTTCATTTAAACAAAGTGTATTTAGAAAATGAACTTTTGAGCGCCGAGTTCAAACTGAGCATCCGATTTAGATTCCGTCAGTTTTGACAAGTCACTTTCATCTTTTAGGTCGTGTTGGAACAATCGGAAGGGCCATCCGACCGGTATTTCAGGTTTTAGACCCCCGGACCTGACTTGGCAGTTCATTTAAACAAAGTGTATTTAGAAAATAAACTTTTGAGCGCCGAGCTCAAACCGGGCATCCGATTTGGATTTAGTCAGTTCTGACAAGTCACTTTCATCTCCCAAGTCGTGTTGGAATGATTGGCGTGGCCATCCGACTGGTATTTTAGGTTTTAGACCCCCGGACCCGACCTGGCAGTTCATTTAAACAAAGTGTATTTAGAAAATGAACTTTTGAGCGCCGAGCTCAAACCGTGCATCCGGTTTGGATTCCGTCAGTTATGACAAGTCACTTTCATCTCCCAGTTCGTGTTGGAACGATCGGCAAGGCCATCCGATAGGTATTTTAGGTTTTAGACCCATGGACCCGACCTGGTAGTTCATTTAAACAAAGTGTATTTAGAAAATGAACTTTTGAGCTTCGAGCGCAAATCGGGCATCCGATTTAAAATCCGTCAGTTCTGACAAGTCACTTTCATCTCCCAGGTCATGTTGAAATGATCGACATGGCCATCCGACCGATATTTCAGGTTTTAGACCCCCAGACCCGACCTGGCAGTTCATTTAAACTAAGTGTATTTTTAAAATGAACGTTTCAGTGCCGAGCTCAAACCGGGCATCCGATTTGGATTCCGTCAGTTCTGACAAGTCACTTTCATCCCCCAGGTCATGTTGGAATGATCGACATGGCCATCTGACCGGTATTTCAGGTTTTAGACCCCCGGACACGATTTGGCAGTTCATTTAAACTAAGTGTATTTAGAAAATGAACTTTTGAGCGCCGAGCTCAATCCGGGCATCCGATTTGGATTTAGTCAGTTCTGACAAGTCACTTTCATCTCCCAAGTCGTGTTGGAATGATTGGCGTAGCCATCTGACTGGTATTTTAGGTTTTAGACCCCCGGACCCGACCTGGCAGTTCATTTAAACAAAGTGTATTTAGAAAATGAACTTTTGAGCGCCGAGGTCAAACCGTGCATCCGATTTGGATTCCATCAGTTATGACAAGTCACTTTCATTTCCTAGTTCGTGTTGGAACGATCGGCAAGGCCATCCGATAGGTATTTTAGGTTTTAGACCCACGGACCCGACCTGGTAGTTCATTTAAACAAAGTGTATTTAGAAAATGAACTTTTGAGCTTCGAGCGCAAATCGGGCATCCGATTTAAAATCCGTCAGTTCTGACAAGTCACTTTCATCTCCCAGGTCATGTTGAAATGATTGGCATGGCCATCCGACCGATATTTCAGGTTTTAGACCCCCAGACCCGACCTGGCAGTTCATTTAAACTAAGTGTATTTTTAAAATGAACGTTTCAGTGCCGAGCTCAAACCGGGCATCCGATTTGGATTCCGTCAGTTCTGACAAGTCACTTTCATCCCCCAGGTCATGTTGGAATGATCGGCATGGCCATCTGACCGGTATTTCAGGTTTTAGACCCCCGAACACGATTTGGCAGTTCATTTAAACTAAGTGTATTTAGAAAATGAACTTTTGAGCGCCGAGCTCAAACCGGGCATCCGATTTGGATTCCGTCTATTTTGACAAATCATTTTCATCTCCCAGGTCGTGTTTGAACGATTGACATGGCCATCCGATCGGTATTTCATGTTTTAGACCCCCAGACCCGATTTGGCAGTTCATTTAAACAAAATGTATTTAGAAAATGAACTTTTGAGCTTCGAGCTCAAACCGGGCATCCGATTTAAAATCCGTCTGTTCTGATAAGTCACTTTCATCTCCCAGGTCCTGTTGAAATGATCGGCATGGCCATCCGACTGATATTTCAGGTTTTAGACCCCCGGACCCGACCTGGCAGTTCAATTAAACTTAGTGTATTTTTAAAATGAATGTTTCAGTGCCGAGCTCAAACCGGGCATCCGATTTGGATTCCGTCAGTTCTGACAAGTCACTTTCATTTCCCAAGACGTGTTGAAATGATCGGCATGGCTAGCCGACTGGTATTTCAGGTTTTAGACCCTCGGACCCGACCTGGCAGTTCATTTAAACTAAGTGTATTTTTAAAATGAACGTTTGAGCGCCGAGCTCAAACTGGGCATCCAATTTGGATTCCGTCAGTTCTGACAAGTCACTTTCATCTCCCGGGTCGTGTAGGAATGATCGGCACAGCCATCCGACCGGTATTTCATGTTTTAGACCACCGGACTCGGCTTGGCAGTTCATTTAAACAAAGTGTATTTTGAAAATGAACTTTTGAGCGCCGAGCTCAAACCGGGCATCCGATTTAGATTCCGTCAGTTCTGACAAGTCACTTTCATATCCCAGGTCATGTTGGAATGATCAGAATGGCCATCCGATAGGTATTTCAAGTTTTTGACCCCCGGACCCGACTTGGCAGTTCATTTAAACAAAGTGTATTTAGAAAAAGAACTTTTGAGCGCCGAGCTCAAACCGAGCATTCGATTTGGATTTCGTCTGTTCTGATAAGTCACTTTCATCTCGCAGGTCATGTTGGAATGATCGGAATGGCTATCCGACTGGTATTTCAGGTTTTATACCCCTGGATCCGATTTTGCAGTTCATTAAAACTAAGTGTATTTAGAAAATGAACTTTTGAGCGCCGAGCTCAACCAGGCATCCGATTTGGATTCTGTCAGTTCTGACAAGTCATTTTCATCTCCCAGGTCATGTTGGATCGATCGGCACAGCCATCCGACCGGTATTTCAAGTTTTAGACCCCCGGACCCGACTTGGCAGTTCATTTAAACAAAGTGTATTTAGAAAATGAACGTTTGAGCGCTGAGCTCAAACCGGGCATGCGATTTGGATTCCGTCAGTTCTGATAAGTCACTTTCATCTCCCAGGTCGTGTTGGAATGATCGGCATGGCCATTCGATCGGTATTTCAGGTTTTACACCCCCGGACCCGACCTGGCAGTTCATTTAATCTAAGTGTATTTTGAAAATGAACGTTTGAGCGCCGAGCTCAAACCGGGATTCTGATTTAGATTCCGTCAGTTCTGACAAGTCACTTTCATCTCCCAGGTCATGTTGGAACGAGCGACATGGCCATCCGATCGGTATTTCAGGTTTTAGACCCCCGGACCTGACCTGGCAGTTCATTTAAACTAAGTGTATTTTGAAAATGAACGTTTGAGCGCCGAGCTCAAACTGAGCATCCGATTTGGATTTCGTCAGTTCTAACAAGTCACTTTCATCTCCCAGGTCGTGTTGGAATGATCGGCATGACCATCTGACCGGTATTTCAGGTTTTAGACTCCCAGACCCGACCTGGCAGTTCCTTTAAACTAAGTGTATTTTAAAAATGAACGTTTGAGCACTGGGCTCAAACTGGGCATCCGATTTGGATTCCAGTAGTTCTGACAAGTCACTTTCATCTCCCAGGTCGTGTTAGAATGATCGGCACGGCCATCCGACCGGTATTTCAAGTTTTAGACCCCCGGACCCGACTTGGCAGTTCATTTAAATTAAGTGTATTTTGAAAATGAACTTTTGAGCGCCGAGCTCAAACCGGTCATCCGATTTGGGTTCCGTCAGTTCTGAAAAATCACTTTCATCTCTCAGGTTGTGTTGGAATGATCGGCATGGCCATCCGACCGGTATTTCAAGTTTTAGACACCCGGACCAGACTTGGCAGTTCATTTAAACAAAGTGTATTTAGAAAATGAACTTTTGAGCGCCGAGCTCAAATCGAGCATCCGATTTTGATTCCGTCAGTTTTGACAAGTCACTTTCATCTTTTAGGTCGTGTTGGAACAATCGGATGGGCCATCCGACATGTATTTCAGGTTTTAGACCCCCGGACCTGACTTGGCAGTTCATTTAAACAAAGTGTATTTAGAAAATGAACTTTTGAGCACCGAGCTCAAACCGGACATCCGATTTGGATTTCGTCAGTTCTGACAAGTCACTTTCATCTCCCAAGTCGTGTTGGAATGATTGGCGTGGCCATCCGACTGGTATTTTAGGTTTTAGACCCCCGGACCCTACTTGGCAGTTTATTTGAACAAAGTGTATTTAGAAAATGAACTTTTGAGCGCCGAGCTCAAACCGTGCATCCGATTTGGATTCCGTCAGTTATGACAAGTCACTTTCATCTCCCAGTTCGTGTTGGAACGATCAGCAAGGCCATCCAATAGGTATTTCAGGTTTTAGACCCACGGACCCGACCTGGCAGTTCATTTAAACAAAGTGTATTTGGAAAATGAACTTTTGAGCTTCGAGCTCAAATCGGGCATCCGATTTAAAATTCGTCAGTTCTGACAAGTCACTTTCATCTCCCAGGTCCTGTTGAAATAATCGACATGGCCATCCGACCGATATTTCAGGTTTTAGACCCCCGGACCCGACCTGGCAGTTCATTTAAACTAAGTGTATTTTTAAAATGAACGTTTCAGTGCCGAGCTCAAACCGGGCATCGGATTTGGATTCCGTCAGTTCTGACAAGTCACTTTCATCCCTCAGGTCATGTTGGAATGATCGGCATGGCCATCTGACCGGTATTTCAGGTTTTAGACCCCCGGACACGATTTGGCAGTTCAATTAAACTAAGTGTATTTAGAAAATGAACTTTTGAGCGCCGAGCTCAAACCGGGCATCCGATTTGGATTCCGTCTATTTTGACAAGTCACTTTCATCTCCCAGGTCGTGTTTGAATGATCGGCATGGCCATCCGAGTGGTAATTCAGGTTTTAGACCCACGGACCCGACCTGACAGTTCATTTAAACTTAGTATATTTTGAAAATGAACGTTTGAGCGCCGAGCTCAAATCGGGCATCCGATTTGGATTCCGTCAGTTCTGACAAGTCACTTTCATCTCCCAGGACGTGTTGAAATGATCGGCATGGCCATCCGACCGGTATTTCAGGTTTTAGACCCCCGGACCCGACCTGGCAGTTTATTTAAACTAAGTGTATTTTGAAAATGAACGTTTGAGCGCCGAGCTCAAACTGGGCTTCCAATTTAGATTCCGTCAGTTCTGACAAGTCACTTTCATCTCCCAGGTCGTGTAGGAATGATCGGCATGGCCATCCGACCAGTATTTCAAGTTTTAGACCCCCGGACGCGGCTTGGCAGTTCATTTAAACAAAGTGTATTTTGAAAATGAACTTTTGAGCGCCGAGCTCAAACCGGGCATCCGATTTAGATTCCGTTAGTTCTGACAAGTTACTTTTATATCCCAGGTCATGTTGGAATGATTGGAATGGCCATCCGATAGGTATTTCAGGTTTTTGACCCCTGGACCCGACTTGGCAGTTCATTTAAACTAAGTGTATTTAGAAAATGAACTTTTGAGCGCCGAGCTCAAACCGAGCATTCGATTTGGATTCCGTGAGTCCTGACAAGTCACTTTCCTCTCCCAGGTCATGTTGGAATGATCAGCATGGCTATCCGACTGGTATTTCAGGTTTTATACCCCTGGACCCGATTTGGCAGTTCATTTAAACTAAGTGTATTTAGAAAATGAACCTTTGAGCGCCGAGCTCAAACTAGGCATCTGATTTGGATTCTGTCAGTTCTGACAAGTCACTTTCATCTCCCAGGTCGTGTTGGATCGATCGGCACAGCCATCCGACCGGTATTTCAAGTTTTAGACCCCCGGACCCGACTTGGCAGTTCATTTAAACAAAGTGTATTTAGAAAATGAACGTTTGAGCGCTGAGCTCAAACCCGGCATCCGATTTGGATTCCGTCAGTTCTGATAAGTCACTTTCATCTCCCAGGTCGTGTTGAAATGATCGGCATGGCCATTCGATCGGTATTTCAGATTTCAGACCCCCGGACCCGACCTGGCAGTTCATTTAATCTAAGTGTATTTTGAAAATGAACGTTTGAGCGCCGAGCTCAAACCAGGAATCCGATTTAGATTCCGTCAGTTTTGATAAGTCACTTTCATCTCCTAGGTCGTGTTGCAATGAGTGACACGGCCATCCGATCAGTATTTCAGGTTTTAGACCCCGGACCTGACCTGGCATTTCATTTAAACTAAGTGTATTTTGAAAATGAACGTTTGAGCGCCGAGCTCAAACCGAGCATCCGATTTAGATTTCGTCAGTTCTAACAAGTCACTTTCATCTCCCAGGTCGTGTTGGAATGATCGGCATGACCATCTGACCGGTATTTCAGGTTTTAGACCCCCAGACCCGACCTGGTAGTTCATTTAAACTAAGTGTATTTTGAAAATGAACGTTTGAGCGCCGAACTCAAACCGGGCATCCGATTTGGATTCCGTCAGTTCTGACAATTCACTTTCATCTCCCAGGTCATGTTGGAATAATCAGCATGGCCATCCGACTGGTATTTCAGGTTTTAGACACCCGGACCAGACTTGGCAGTTCATTTAAACAAAGTGTATTTAGAAAATGAACTTTTGAGCGTCTAGCTCAAACCGAGCATCCGATTTAGATTCCGTCAGTTCTGACAAGTCACTTTCATCTCCCAGGTCGTGTTGGAATGATTGGCATGGACATCTGATCGGTATTTGACGTTTTAGACCCCCAGACCCGATTTGGCAGTTCATTTAAACGAAGTGTATTTAGAAAATAAACTTTTGAGCGCCGAGCTCAAACCGGACATCAGATTTGGATTCCGTCAGTTCTGACAAGTAACTTTCATCTCCCAGGTCGTGTTGGAATGACTGGCATGGACATCTGATCGGTATTTTATGTTTTAGACCCCCAGACCCGATTTGGCAGTTCATTTAAACTAAGTGTATTTAGAAAATAAACTTTTGAGCGCCGAGCTCAAACCGGGCATCAGATTTGGATTCTGTCAGTTCTGACAAGTCACTTTCATCTCCCAGGTCATGTTGGAACGATTGGCACGGCCATCCGATCGGTATTTCAGGTTTTAGACCCCGGACCCGACCTAGCAGTTCATTTAAACTAAGTGTATTTTGAAAATGAACGTTTGAGCGCTGAGCTCAAACCGGGCAACCGATTTGGATTCCGTCAGTTCTGACAAGTCACTTTCATCTCCCAGGTCGTGTTGGAATGATCGACATGGCCATCCGACTGGTATTTCATGTTTTAGGCCCCCGGACCCGACTCGACAGTTCATTAAAACAAAGTGTATTTAGAAAATGAACTTTTGAGCGCCGAGCTCAAACCGAGCATCCGATTTAGATTCCGTCAGTTTTGACAAGTCACTTTCATCTTTTAGGTCGTGTTGGAACAATCGGATGGGCCATCCGATTGGTATTTCAGGTTTTAGACCCCCGGACCTGACTTGGCAGTTCATTTAAACAAAGTGTATTTAGAAAATGAACTTTTGAGCACCGAGCTCAAACCGGGCATCCAATTTGGATTTCGTCAGTTCTAACATGTCACTTTCATCTCCCAAGTCGTGTTGGAATGATTGGCGTGGCCATCCGACTGGTATTTTAGGTTTTAGACCGCCGGACCCGACCTGGCAGTTCATTTAAACTAAGTGTATTTTGAAAATGAACGTTTGAGCGCCGAGCTCAAACCGTGAATCCGATTTGGATTCCGTCAGTTCTGACAAGTCACTTTCATCTCCCAGGTCATGTTGGAATGATCGGCATGGCCATCCGACGGGTATTTCAAGTTTTAGAACCCCGGACCCGATTTGGCAGTTCATTTAAACTAAGTGTATTTGGAAAATGAACTTTTGAGCGCCGAGCTCAAACCGGGCATCCGATTTGGATTCTGTCAGTTCTGACATGTCACTTTCGACTCTCAGGTCGTGTTGGAATGATCGGCATGGCCATCTGCCTGGTATTTCAGGTTTTAGACCCCCGGACCTGACCAGGCAGTTCATTTAAACAAAGTATATTTAGAAAATGAACTTTTGAGCGCCGAGCTCAAACCGGGCCTCCGATTTGGAATCCGTCAGTTCTGACAAGTCACTTTTATCTCCCAGGTCGTGTTGGAATAATCGGCATGGCCATCCGATCTGTATTTCAGGTTTTAGACCCCTGGACCCGACCTGACAGTTCATTTAAACCAAGTGTATTTTTAAAATGAACGTTTCAGTGCCGAGCTCAAACCATGCATCCGATTTCGATTCCGTCAATTCTGACAAGTCACTTTCATCTCCCAGGTCGTGTTGGAACGATCGGCACGGCCATCCTATTATGTTAGATGGACGCAGTCTATTTCCACTAAGTGTGGATCTAGAGGGGGGTGAATAGATCTAATGCCTAATTAAAAACTAGTATAAGCTCTAATGCGGAATATAGGCAAACAGCAGGTAAGCCAAATGAAGAAACACTATGTAAAGGGTCGACCCATGTAGCCACACAGAAGAACACTATCTCGAGTGCTAGATATGAACAGGAGCGATTTAAGCTATGAAGATGAATGAGGAAAACAATCGCACACAATTCATAGACAAACTCACAAACACAAGGCACCCAAGATTTTTAGGTGGTTCGGTCAAAGACCTACGTCCACCCCACACTCAACTGAGTATGGCTTACTGCTGCGCAGTACAGCTTGCGTCTGCTGGGCACTACAGCTTGGCCTACAAACCGCTGATACACAGCTTCGCTGGGCTTTACAGCTTGCCGACCAGAGGAACAAATCCTCTGCAACAGCTGGGCAATATAGCTTAGCCGTCCGAGACCAAGTCTCGCCTGTTGAGGATTACAGCTCACCTGTCCAGTGGAGACCTCCACTGCAATGCTGCCTCACAGCTTGAAGAAACAAGAGTTCGAAATAAAAGACAGAAGCAAATGAAAATGAAAACCCAAATGGGAATGTAGCTCGGAATGAGCAAGCCTCAGCTCTGGTTTCTGAACCAAGAGACTGAGTTACAATCAGAAAAGCTCTCAAACTAAACTCTCTCAATTTCACTCTCTCAACACATTTCTTCTCTCTTCCATCTCTCTTTTTCTTCTTCTCTATTTTTCTTCTCACTGTGGATCGATGGCTCTCTGCTGCTTTCAGACTGGCTGTATGGACATTGCCTCTCTTCAGTCGATCAGCCTTCATCTGAAAACGAAGGCTTCAATATATAGCAGCAGCAGGTGGATAAGGGGCATGTGGCTTCCACATTTCCCACCCAGTGAATTTGCCAGAACCGAGGCAATTCCATCCACATGGCAGCATCCTGGAAGGGCTTCTTCCACGTGTCACCATCATAGTTCCTCGTCCTTTTGGATCACGAGCCAAGTCATCAGTCCAGGTAAAGAATCCATGTCAGACAGAGTAGCGGATTATCAGGTTAAGTATTTCGATTGCAGTGTATAGACTTCGCTGTTTAGACTTCTCAAGGCGAATGCAATGTATAGACTTCATGAATTGGATTGCAATGTACAGACTCTGAAGAACAGCAGCCAATGTATGGACTTAGGCAATGTAACGACTTGGACAGACAACAGACGATGTATGGACTTCAACTCAAACATGCACAATGTACATACTTTGAAGAGCATTCAGCATCCAACGTATAGACTTAGGCAATGTAAGGGCTTGCCAGTGTATGGACTTGATGAGGGTTCAGCAATGTGCAGACTTCGACTCGATGTATAGACTTCACAACTGATGAATGCAATGCACTGGACAATGTATGGACTTAACGATGTGCAGACTTACCAAGATGAATGAACGATGTATATACTTGGGCAAGCAAAGTCTGTATAGACTTTACCAGTGTGCATACTTTGAAGTGAAGACCAATGTATAGACTTCAACAGGCTTCAGCTCAGTGCAGTGTATGGACTTCATGCAATGCAATGCAGATGAATGTATAGACTTCATGCAATGCAATGCAGATCAATGTACAGACTTTGGTGAAGCAAAAGGCTGTGCAGACTTCAACTAAAAGATGCACGATGTACAGACTTGAACATCATTCAACAGCCAATGTGAAGACTTCACGATGTATAGACATTCCAAAGGAAAGGCTGTACAGACTTGAACAAAGCAAGGTAGTGAATGTATAGACTTCCAAGGGAAACGACGGTAAAGATATCAGTGTATAGACTTCAAGGGAAACGACGGTAAAACTACCGATGTATAGACTTGAAGGGAAACATAGGTAAAACTTCCAATGTACAGACTTCGAAGTTGAACAGTTGGATGTACAGACTTGGAAGATCACTGATAGATGTACAGACTTCACCTCGATGTATAGACTTGGAAGAATGATGCACTGTGCAATGTACAGACTTCATGACTATGCTCATGCAGTGTATAGACTCTGGAAAGCTAAGGCCAATGTATAGACTTCAACGATGCGTGTTACAGTCCAATGTATGGACTTAGTTTCGTGCATGCTACAGTCCAATGTATGGACTTATGAAGAGTGATGCATGACCAATCGGATGTACAGACTTCACTTGAAATAGTCCGTTGTACAGACTTTAACAATGTGATGCAATGTACACACTTCATGAGACGATGGATGTACACACTTCAGCTAAGCGAGCTACAGTGAATGTATGGACTTTATGAACGATGCAAACGGCTCTGTACACACTTGAAGTAATGCATGCCGATGTACAGACTTCAGTTGAAGCCAACCGAAGTGTGTATAGACTTTATGAATGCATATGCCAAGACCAATGTACAGACTTGAAAAGAATGCAAGCAGTGTATAGACTTGGAGCACAAACGCCACGATGCAATGTATAGACATGCTATGTGAGAGCTGCAGTGTATGGACTTTAAACAATGCATGAGACGAGTGTATAGACTTGTGTTCATAGACATGTGTTCTGAGGGAGTCGACCCATCAAAGGAGGGGGTCGACCCATGATACATGAATATATAGACATGTTCTAAACGATGCACAAACACAACACAAAGTAGTGTATTGAATCTACGTGCAATGTGTAGACTTTGAGTGTGTGTAGTGTGTAGACATGTGAAATGCAAAGAACACACCGGCAATCTGATAACACACATTCATCAAACCATAGACAGTCACAGACAATCTGATTTTCATCAAAACATAGACAGTTGCCAATCAATCAAAACAAGGTGTTGCCAATGAAATAAGGCATATGTCAACATCATCAACACAGAGGAGTCACAACAATCTCCCCCTTTTTGATGATGGCAACCCCCTATCAAATAGAATAGCAATTACCTATCATACAGATGATGAAAGACATGATTTGATATTCAGATTGACATGCAGATGCTATGAATGCATACTACGAAATGTAAGCAACGCCCTGCACACAAAAATTTCCCCCTTTGCCATAACATAATGCATACACTTCCCCTGGAATGAATTAAGAAATCATACAATATTCTCCCCCTTTGCCATCAACAAAGAGGAGGGAAAGTGAATACAAGTGAAGGAACTAGAGATATCATCTGACTGGCATTCTGAACAAGTAGTTCGGAATAAGCATTCTAAAGCATAGAGTCTTCAGTCATATGAAGTTATAAACTACTTTCAGATAGAGTTCTGGTTTAAAGACTATAAAATTTTGAGTTCATGCACTACAATCATTAGATAAGAGTTCTGTGCATGATAAAACAATAAACCAGAATCACAGTTGCATGAGAGATTCAGTTTCAAAATATCTTACTTTCATAGACTCATTAAAAAGATGATTGAGAGATACCAGGTCATGTATTGAAATTAAATAGTTTGACATCCATGAAATTACTTTTGAAGGAGCAGCATTATCAATACTAGTTCTTTAAGGGCATTCAGGTGCCATTTGTCTTTTTGCGTAAGGGTTTACGTTTATCAGACGTCAATACCCCTAGATACTCAACATCATGGACCATTCTGCCTATGATCAAACACAATAAAATTGATTTACACTTTTTTTGTGTGAGGGTACACGTTTATCAGACGCTAGTTACCCTCAGGTACTCAGTGAAATCAACCTACTATTTTGATCATTTTATACAGAGATAGCTGATACACCTCATGACATGAGTGTTGTCCACTTCTTTGATGGATCACTCAGTTTCTCAGTGATTTACCAGTCATTGCTCTGCCAATGTTATTTTTCAATTGATTTTTAATGTTTTCAATATCTTTCTTAGCTGCCCTTTATTTGTTTCAGAATGACTTGTTTAAGAACAATACACATACTTAACTTCTCTAACATGATTTCAGATGAGTTTTCAGATTTCAGATATGATTAGCTTTGTCTGACATGAAATAAGATAAGGGTTGGGAGTTTTATCAATTTTCAGCTTTCTTATTTACTGATTGTAATCTTTAAACTCCAAAAGTTATAAAATTTAAACCATTAAGTCAGTCTTTAAGCAATTGAAATTCATATAATTGAAGAAGTCCGTTTTCTATTGCTTAGGAATCAGAACTGACTAACAGATTGCCATATGTCAGATTCAACTCATTCAGGGCCAAAGAATGAATAAATTCAAGAAAGTTGATGGCCACTCTGAATTTCTAATAATACTCCCCCTGTCTATATGCATGCAGTTTTGCAAATGAATGGCAAGAATTGGATACCAAGTGTTATGTTAGATGGGAGAAAGCTTAAACACAATCATAACAAAATGATATGCAATGAATAATATGTCAAAAAAAATATGTCATGCATGTTCATGAGTCTGTTGCAACATTCAACATCCACAAGATTTATTCAAGCTATCAGATGCAAGTCCAAATCAGAAAGTTTATTCAAAGCAGCAGAACAAATTATTCATCATGCTGAAATTTACATAAGTCAAGTTCTCTTCTAAGAAATTTAAATCTTTCATTCCCAAGAGGCTTAGTAAAAATATTAGTAATTTATTTTTCAGTTTCAATGATGTTCATTTCAATCTCCTTTTTATTTACAACATCTCTAAGAAAATGATGTTTTATCTCTATATGCTTAGTCCTAGAATGATGAACAGGATTTTTAGCAAGGCATATAGCACTAGTATTATCACACAAGATTGGAATACATCCAAATTTATCTGATAATCATCTAGTTGGTGCTTGATCCATAGTACTTGGGCAGCACAATTACCTGCTGCAACATATTCAGCTTCAGCTGTAGACAATGCTACAGTGTGTTGCTTCTTAGATGCCCAAGATACTAGACAGCCACCAAGGAATTGACAATAGCCACTAGTACTTTTTCTATCTACTCGACACCCAGCATAGTCTGTATCAGTGTAGGCTAGAAGTTCTAACTCACACCTAGCAGGATACCATAGACCTAGCTGTTGGGTGCCTAGTAAATACCTAAAAATCCTTTTCACAGCCTTAAGATGAGTTTCTTTAGGACTAGCCTGAAATCTAGAGCATAAACACACTGCAAATTGAATATCAGGCCTAGATGCTGTAAGATAAAGAAGAGATCCGATCATACCTCTATATAGCCTTTGGTCCACTGGTTTACCTTTAGGATCTTCATCCAAACTATTTGAGGTACCCATTGGAGTAGCTATTTCCTTGAGGTTATCCATCTTGTACTTCTTCAATAGATTCTTTACGTACTTGGACTGAGAGATGAAAGTGCCATCCTTTGATTGTGTAACCTGCAGTCCAAGAAATAGTTTGAGCTCACCCATTGAGCTCATTTCAAACTCATCAGTCATAATTTGAGAGAATTCCTCACACAATTTGGGGTTAGTTGACCCAAACACAATGTCATCCACATAAATCTGAATAATAAGAATATCTGAATGACTCACCTTGGTAAATAATGTTTGATCAACTATACCTCTTGTGAAATTCTTGTCGGTGAGGAATTTGCTCAACCTGTCATACCAAACTCTAGGAGCTTGCTTTAAACTATAGAGAGCTTTATTGAGTTTGTAAACATGATTAGGGAAATCTAAACATTCAAACCTAGGAGGCTGTCTCACATAGACATCCTCACTAATCTCCCCATTTAGAAAAGCAGATTTCACATCCATCTGCTGAAGATTTATACCTAGGGAACATGCATAAGCCAATAATATTCTAATTGCTTCTAACCTAGCTATAGGGGCAAATGACTCTTCAAAGTCAATTCCAAATTCCTGATTATACCCCTGAGCTACAAGTCTGGCTTTATTTTAAATGACATTCCCTGATTCATCAGTTTTATTTCTGAACACCCATTTTGTCCCTATGACTGTTTCATGATCAGGAGGTGGAACCAATTGCCACACCTTATTCCTGTCAAATTGATTGAGCTCCTCATGCATGGCATTAATCCAATGCACATCTTTGAGAGCACAGTCAATGGACTTGGGTTCTACATGTGAAACAAAAGCAAAAGTATTCAATTCATTTAAAGTTCTTAAGTGGCCTCTAGTCCTAGGGGGATCATGCAGATTTCCAATCACATTATCTACTGGATGATCTTTAAGATATCTAATGTTAACAATTTCATCACCATGAGTTTCATTTACCTCCCCCTGAGCTGTCGGCTCTTCTTCATTAGGCTCTTCATTTCCTTCATCATTTTCGGATTGGTCTGCAGGATTTCCTTCCTTCAGAATATCACAATTTTCTTCATTCCTGCATTGACCAACATTAGAAGTCTTCAATAAGGATTCATCAAAAACTATGTGTGGAGATTCTTCAACAGTTTTAGAATTCAGATTGTACACTCTATATGCTCGGGTATTTTCAGAATAACCAAGAAAGATTCTTGGTTCACCTTTTGGTTCAAATTTGTCAAGGTCTCTTTTATCATTTATATGAATGAAACATTTACAACCAAAAACCTTGAAATGAGCAATAGAAGGTTTCTTACCCTTTAAGATCTCATATGGTGTTTGCTGAGTAGAAGGTCTTACCATGGCTCTATTAATTACATAACAGGCTGTGTTTACTGCTTCAGCCCAAAACTTTCTTGGTAGACTACCTTCAACCAGGAGTGTACGACCCATCTCCACTAGGGTTCTGTTCCTTCTCTCCACAACTCCATTCTGCTCAGGTGTCGTTGGTGAAGAATACCTATGGTTAATTCCATTTAACCTGTAGAATTCATCAAACTGTGAGTTTTCAAACTCACCTCCATGATCAGTCAAAATATTTTCAATTTTCTGATTTACTCTAACATAGAACTCCTGAAATTCTGAGAAAGCATCACTCTTATGAGATAAGAAATAAACCCAAGTATATCTAGAAAAGCCATCTACCATGACAAACCCATACTTCATCCCTGATAAGCTGACAGATCTGGTTGGCCCAAAAAGGTCCATGTGTATCAGCTCATAGGATTTAGAAGACAGATTTTCAGTTCTAGACTTAAATGACTTTCTAGTTATTTTTGATTGAGTGCATGCATCACAGATTTTATTTTATTTCTTGAAGGAAACTTCATGAAGTCCTCTAACCATGCCATGCTTATCCAGTTTATGCAAAACAGTATAACTAGCATGACCTAACCTACGATGCCATAAAAATGCTAAGTCTTCTCTACTAGCAGTAAGGCATAGGTTAGAATGTTGAATATCATCTAAATCTATCATGTATGTATTATTTATTCTTTTTCCCAAAAATTTGACAATTTCAGAATCAGGTTCAAAAACCTTACAGCATTGAGAATCAAATAAAATCTTATATCCTTTATCACACAACTGGCTGATACTAAGTAAATTATAAGCTAACCCTTCAACCAGCATAACATCATCAATGCAGCAGGTAGAGCACTTACCTACCTTACCTGATCCAATAATCCTACCCTTTGTGTTGCTTCCAAAGGTGACAAGGCCTCCTAGCTTCTCAGTCAGCATGCAGAACTTGGCCTTATCTCCTGTCATATGCCTGGAGCAGCCGCTATCCAAATACCACAAGTTGTTCTTGGCTACCAGGCATACCTGCATACACAATTAGGTAGAGAGGTTTGGAACCCAAGACTGATTGGGCTCCATAACAGATGAAGTAGAAGCAAAGCAAGAAAGCAGACTTTTCAGAATCCACATTTGTTTAAATGAATTTTGTTCAGTGGATTCTACAGATTTCCTTCTGTAGTTGTTCCTCTTCTTCTTGTTGTTTGTCTTCTCATTGTTTGCACCAGCATGATTATTGATAGTGTTGTTTCTTTGCCAGTGCCTTGGCCGGGGTGTATTCATGAAATTCTGGCCATAGTAGTTCCTGGGCTGGCTAAAGAAATTCAGATTCCTATGTGTCCAATTGCCATACCCATCAACCCAATTTCTAGTGTAAGGTCTTTGATATTGTGTAGCATGATATGCAAGACATGTATACCTCCCCAGAGTTCTAGTCCAACCTGACCTATTGAAATAGGTTGACTGTGCATTGTAGTGGGTCTGAACTCTGGGTTGGTAGAAATGTTTGGGTTGACTCCTAACAACATTCTGTCTCCCCTGCACCTTGGACCCTGATGACCTATTCATAGGTATATATTGGGTCTTCTTCTGAGTTGATGGTGATGGTGGAGACTTGGTGACCTTAACATGGGGTTTGTAAGACTGCTTAGGTTGACCCCTAACCTGGGACTGAGCCTTAGGATTTTGCTTGGATGTGCTAGCTCTACTAGGCTCACTCACTTTTTGTTTGCCCTTCTCCTCAGCACTGGTCTTTTTCAGATTAGCATTTTTGTTTATTGAATTGTTTGAATTCATGCTAATTAGAGGTCCTTTTTATTTTTGTGTAACAAATGAAATAGTTTTCATTCCAAAGGTTTTCGTTGCACTTGAATTAAATCCTAGGCCCTCTTTTCTGAAATTAACCTTCGTCCCCAATAAAGCATTTAAGTTTTCAGATCCTTGGGTCATTTTCTCAATGGTTCTTAACTTATCCTTATTGTCTTTCTGAATTTCATCAATAGACTTTTTCAATTCATTATTTACATTGAGGACAGCTTCATATTTTTCAGAAACAATTTTTATCTCACTTTCACATTTCTGAATTTTCAGCTTCCATTCATCAATTTCATTTTCAAACCTCACATTCTCTTCCCTAGAAGCTTTTAACTCATTTTTGATTTCATCTAATTCAGAACATGTGAGTTTCAATTTTCCATTCTCAGATTCTAAACATGCAATTTTATCAGTTAGAGTTTTATCATTTTGCATGGAATTGATCTTTCTTCTTAGATGCCTATTCTCTTTTCTAACATCATCAGCTCTATCAGCTATGTCATGGTACGCATCTACCCAATCAGCAATTGTGAAATTTTCAAATCTAGTGATTACCTCATCTGAGTCCTCCTCTCTATCTTCGGAGCTTGTTGCCATAAGGCAAATGGGCTGTTCAGATTCGGCTTCACTGTCTGGGCTGCTACTGAAGGAGCCTTCATCTTCATCACTCCAGGTGCTAATCATAGCTCTCCCTTTCTTGTTTTTCTTCTTTGACTTGTCCTTGTATTTCTGATTGTCCGGACAGTCAGCTTTCAGATGGCCCGGTTTCTTGCATTGATAACAAGTGTTAGTTTCAGTTTTCTTAGCAGGGTTATGTTTATACCTTTTATCCCTTCGGCCGCCACTGTATTTCTTCTGGCGGTATCGTCCTGCTCCTTTCCTGAGAAATCACCTGAACTCTCTGGTCATCATGGCCATCTCAGAACGAGTCATATCTTCTTCATTCGGGCTCTCCTCTGATGATGAACTGCTGGAGCTCGATTTGATGGATTTGCTGGAACCAGCCTTCAGCGCTATCGACTTCTTCTTCCTCTCAGCTTCTTCCATCTTTGGCATATTAATCTCATATCCATCAGCGAACCAATTAGTTCATCAGCTCTTGTATTTCGCAAGTCCCTTGACTCCTCCATCACTGTAGCTTTAGTATGCCAGGCATGAGTCAGGGAGCGAAGTATCTTCCTCACCACATCATATTCTGTCTGAGGTTTCCCGAGACCTCTGAGACCATTGGTAATAATAGTCAACCGAGCATACATTTCACTGATGGTCTCGTTCTGCTTCATCTTGAAGGCTTCGTATTCTGACACAAGGAGATTAGCCTTCTGCTCTCTAACCTGAGAGGTCCCTTCAAGAATTACTTCTAGTGCATCCCACATCTCCTTAGCTGATTTGCAGGCCGATACGCGGGAGAATTCTGTAGGGTGCAGAGAGCACTGAATGGCGTTTATGGCACTCCAATTCAGTGGGGACCTCACGATCCCCTCCTTGGTCCAGACCTCCTCATTAGGGGACAGCTCATAAGGTCCCTTGCTGACAACCTTCCAGATCTCGTAATCTTTTGCCCTCAAAAATACCTGCATACGATTCTTCCAGTATGCGTAGTTAGATCCATCGAAGAATGGGGGCTTTGTAGTTGAGTGTCCTTCAGCTATCATCCCTCGAGCATCCATCTCTGTCTTTCCTCTTCGGGCGATGAGTCCATGTAGAAGAGTATGGCTCTGATACCAAGTGTTACATTAGATGGACGCAGTCTATTTCCACTAAGTGTGGATCTAGAGGGGGGTGAATAGATCTAATGCCTAATTAAAAACTAGTATAAGCTCTAATGCGGAATATAGGCAAACAGCAGGTAAGCCAAATGAAGAAACACTATGTAAAGGGTCGACCCATGCAGCCACACAGAAGAACACTATTTCGAGTGCTAGATATGAACAGGAGCGATTTAAGCTATGAAGATGAATGAGGAAAACAATCGCACACAATTCATAGACAAACTCACACACACAAGGCACCAAATATTTTTAGGTGGTTCGGTCAACGACCTACGTCCACCCCACAGTCAACTGAGTATGACTTACTGCTGCGTAGTACAGCTTGCGTCTGCTGGGCACTATAGCTTGGCCTACAAACCGCTGATACACAGCTTCGCTGGGCTTTACAGCTTGTCGACCAGAGGAACAAATCCTCTGCAACAGCTGGGCAATACAGCTTACCCGTCCGAGACCAAGTCTCGCCTGCTGAGGATTACAACTTCACCTGTCCAGTGGAGACCTCCACTGGAATGCTACCTCACAGCTTGAAGAAACAAGAGTTCGGAAATAAAAGACAGAAGCAAATGAAAATGAAAACCCAAATGGGAATGTAGCTCGGAATGAGCAAGCCTCAGCTCTGGTTTCTAAACCAAGAGACTGAGTTATAATCAAAAAAGCCCTCAAACTAAACTCTCTCAATTTCACTCTCTCAACACATCTCTCTTCTCTTCTCTTCTCTCTTTTTCTTCTTCTCTGTTTTTCTTCTCACTGTGGATCGATGGCTCACTGCTACTTTTAGACTGGCTATATGGACTTTGCCTCTCTTCAGTCGATCAGCCTTCATCTGAAGACGAAGGCTTCAATATATAACAGCAGCAGGTGGATAAGGGGCGTGTGGCTTCCAAATTTTCCGCCTAGTGAATTTGCCAGAACCGAGGCAATTCCATCCACATGGCAGCATCTTGGAAGGGCTTCTTCCACGTGTCACCATCATAGTTCCTCGTCCTCCTTGGATCACGAGCCAAGTCATCAGTCCAAGTAAAGAATCCTTGTCAGACAGAGTATCGGATTATCAGGTTAAGTATTTGCATTGTAGTGTATAGACTTCGCTGTATAGACTTGTGAAGGCGAATGCAATGTATAGACTTCATGAATGGGATTGCAATGTACTGACTCTGAAGAACAGCAGCCAATGTATGGACTTAGGCGATGTAACGACTTGGACAGATAACAGATGATGTATGGACTTCAACTCAAACATGCACAATGTACATACTTTGAAGAGCATTCAGCATCCAACGTATAGACTTAGGCAATGTAAGGGCTTGCCAGTGTATGGACTTGATGAGGGTTCAGCAATGTGTAGACTTCGACTCGATGTATAGACTTCACAACTGATGAATGCAATGCACTGGACAATGTATGGACTTAACGATGTGCATACTTGCCAAGATGAATGAACGATGTATATACTTGGGCAAGCAAAGTCTGTATAGACTTTACCAATGTGCAGACTTTGAAGTGAAGACCAATGTATATACTTCAACAGGCTTCAGCTCGTGCAGTGTATGGACTTCATGCAATGCAATGTAGATGAATGTATAGACTTCATGCAATGCAATGCATATCAATGTACAGACTTTGGTGAAGCAAAAGGCTGTACAGACTTCAACTAAAAGATGCACGATGTACAGACTTAAACATCATTCAACAGCCAATGTGAAGACTTCACGATGTATAGACTTTCCAAAGGAAAGGCTGTACAGACTTGAACAAAGCAAGGCAGCGAATGCATAGACTTCCAAGGGAAACGACGGTAAAGCTATCAGTGTATAGACTTCAAGGGAAACGACGGTAAAACTATCGATGTATAGACTTGAAGGGAAACGTAGGTAAAACTTCCAATGTACAGACTTCGAAGTTGAACAGTTGGATGTACATACTTGGAAGATCACTGATGGATATACAGACTTCACCTCGATGTATAGACTTGGAAGAATGATGCACAGTGCAATGTACAGACTTCATGACTATGCTCATGTAGTGTATAGACTCTGGAAAGCTAAGGCCAATGCATAGACTTCAACGATGCATGCTACAGTCCAATGTATGGACTTAGCTTCGTGCATGCTACAGTCCAATGTATGGACTTATGAAGAGTGATGCATGACCAATCGGATGTACAGACTTCACTTGAAATAGTCCGTTGTACAGACTTTAACAATGTGATGCAATGTACACACTTCATGAGACGATGGATGTACACACTTCAGCTAAGCGAGCTACAGTGAATGTATGGACTTTATGAACGATGCAAACGGCTCTGTACACGCTTGAAGTAATGCATGCCGATGTACAGACTTCAGTTGAAGCCAACCGAAGAGTGTATAGACTTTATGAATGTATATGCCAAGACCAATGTACAGACTTGAAAAGAATGCAAGCAGTGTATAGACTTGGAGCACAAACGCCACGATGTAATGTATAGACATGCTATGTGAGAGCTGTAGTGTATGGACTTTAAACAATGCATGAGACGAGTGTATAGACTTGTGTTCATAGACATGTGTTCTGAGGGAGTCGACCCATCAAAGGAGGGGGTCGACCCACGATACATCAATATATAAACATGTTCTAAACGATGCACAAACACAACACAAAGCAGTGTATTGAATCTATGTGCAATGTGTAGACTTTGAGTGTGTGCAGTGTGTAGACATATGAAATGCAAAGAACACACAGGCAATCTGATAACACACATTCATCAAACCATGGACAGTCACAGACAATCTGATTTTCATCAAAACATAGACAGTTGACAATCGATCAAAACAAGGTGTTGCCAATGAAATAAGACATATGTCAACATTATCAACACAGAGGAGTCACAACACATCCTACCGGTATTTCAAGTTTTAGACCCCCGGACCCGACTTGGCAGTTCATTTAAACTAAGTGTATTTTGAAAATGAACTTTTGAGCGCCGAGCTCATACCGGGCATCCGATTTGGATTCCGTCAGTTCTGACAAGTCGCTTTCATCTTCCAGGTCGTGTTGGAATGATCGGCACGGCCATCCGACCGATATTTCAGGTTTTAGACCCTCGGACCCGACTTGGTAGTTCATTTAAACAAATTATATATAGAAAATGAACTTTTGAGCGCCGAGGTCAAACCGAGCATCCGATTTGGATTCCATCAGTTCTGACAAGTCACTTTCATATCCCAAGTCGTGTTGGAACGATCGGCACGGCCATCTGACTGGTATTTCAGGTTTTAGACCCCCGGACCCGATTTGGCAGTTCATTTAAACTAAGTGTATTTAGAAAATGAACTTTTGAGCGCCGAGCTCAAACCGGGCATCCGATTTGGATTCCGTCAGTTCTGACAAGTCACTTTAATCCCCCAGGTCGTGTTAGAACAATTGACATGGCCATCCGTGATACGAGAAATATAAAGTGATCTAGAAGGGGAGGGGATGAATAGATCACTGTTTTCAACCGATTAAAAATTACTGAAGAATGACTCACTGAAAACAAGCAATCTCGGAGTTGAACCCACAAAAACCGCAGTACGGACAATACTCGAGTGGATAGAAGGCACACCACAAAAAAACCACAGACAATCACACGAGTACTCAGAGGTTTTTAAGGTGATTCGGTCAGACCTCCAGTCTGCCCACGTCCACCCCTCACTTCAAATCGAAGTGAGGCTTCCACTAGCACCTGCTAGCAAAGCAGACTCAGTCTGCGACAACGGCTGATTCACAGCTTCACCAGGGGAACACCCTCCCCTCTTCCTCCACACCCGGAGGGAACCCTAAGGACGCCAAGTCCCTAGAAACCAGGAAATAATTTCCTCTTCCTCCAACCGGAGGGAACACTAGTGATCTGCAGTCACTAGAACCAGAGACCAAGGTCTCTCTTCCTCTGAATCCCAGAGGGAACACCTCTTCTACGAGAGGGAACAATACTGCAACCTCTGTTGCAAGTAAACCAGAGAGAACACGTCTCTCTCTTCCCCTGAACACCAGGAGGTAACACAGAGAACTTTCAATCAAGAAAGAAAAACAGATAAAAATGAAAACAAGAAAGAAGGAATCCAAAACTCAGAAACTGGAAACAATGTAGCTCAAACTGAGCAGCAGACTTCGGATTTGATCCGTAAGTCAATACCCATCTTCTGATCACTCTTCTGCTCTCTCTTCTCTCTCAACTGGAACACTCTAGTTTCTCAGGGAGGCTCTTTCTCTTCTGCTCTCACTCAAATTTCTTCACTGTAACCTCGGAGCTCCTCATTTCGTAGATGATGAGGCAGTGCTTTTATAAGCGATCAGGAGGGTGCATGCAAGGCGTGTGCTTCCCGCGCTCGATCCGGAACCTTCTTGCCACGTGCCCTTATAGCATTGGTTCCTTTAGTATCGGATCACGTGCAGCCCAGACATCGGTGAATGTTCTTCCTCGGACCACCTTCTTCTTTTTGTTTTTTCTTTTTCTCCTGCAAAGAAATTAAGAACATTAAAACTCAGGGCTACAAAAACTAAAACTGCATGAGGTATGTGGTAGGAATACGAAATGCACTATTCTGAGAACGACACGAGATACACAAGATTACTACAGTACGATATAAAGAGAGAATGACACGAGGTCAGATGAAAACAGCACGAGGTAAAAAGAGAACGACACGAGATACACAATAATAACAGCACGAGGTAAAAAGGAAATAGCACGGAATAAAAACGGTAGTAAGACACGCGATCAGAGGAAACCTGGACGAGGATAGAAGGAAGCAACACGAAGACATAAAACACAAAAGATAACACGAAGACATAAACACAAAGGATAACACGAAGACATAAAACACGACTCGAATACAAGATTGCTCGAACTAACGAACGACTCGAAGACGAGGACGACAAGAAACGACACGGACTAAAACCAACTCGAAGACGAACATAGAAACCGACATGAAGTGTGGTCACAAAGCAAGAAAGACACTTGCAACGTACAGCCTTCATATGATGTGAGGCGATGTGAAGACTTTGGCTTCAACTGGATGTATAGACTTAGAAAGGCTTCAAGGCAACACAATCTAATGTATGGACTTTCACAAGGTATAGACTTGCTAAAGAACTGGACGATGTACAGACTTGAACAAGGCAAAGTCTGTACAGACTTGAGGGTTCACAACACATATACTTTGGCAAGACAATGGATGTACATACTTGAAGTGAAGACCAATGTATAGACTTCAAAGTTTCAGCTGCCAATGAATAGACTTGGAAACTTAAACCAGTGTATGGACTTAGCTTCGAACATGCTACAGTGCATTGTATGGACTTTGAAGACTGATGCATGACGCTAAGACAATGTGTAGACTTTGGCTTGGAACGAAGGTAAAGATGAGGCTGTATAGACTTGGCCAGAACATAAGACTCGAAGACATAGGGGTGACACAGATGGAGCGACACAAGGTGGCACAGAAAGCAACACGAGGTGGCACATAAAGCAGCACGAGGTGCTGCAGTGTTCAGCACGCGATGGAACAAATAACGACACGAAGACAACCAACAAACATAGTTGGAACAACACGACGTACAAAAGGACAACACGAAGTGTAGTGAACACAAACAACACGAAGTATGAAAGGGACAGTACGGACATGCAAGGTATTATCTCATAGCAGTTTTTCCTGTTAATCATGGAAAGTTCGAATGCATAACATTTCGCAAGATATCTAATTAAAAAAGACAATATTTAACATAGTGATGCTCATCATCAAAACACTAGGGAAGTCACAAAAATTCAACAATCTCCCCCTTTTTGATGATGGCAACACTATATTAAATAACAGAGATGAAGAGCAATGAGATTATGTGAAGATAAGCTGTGAGGATAAGCAATGCAGACACACAACACACTCGCCTCCTCTGACGACACCCAAGAGCTCCCCCTGAACACAACAACTGCCTTCCTCTGACTAGATAACTCAGGGCACTTATCTTTCGCTCCCCCTCAGCACTTATCTTTCGCTCCCCCTCAGCAAGACACAAGCAAGACACTCTCCCCCTTTGACATCATCAAAACTAGGGGCAGGTCTGAAGATATCTCGAAAAGAAACTTGCTGACAGTGGAGAGAAAACAATAGAGAGTATGGCTGATAAAGGAGAGTTATTGAGATGTTTAAGCAATTAAGAAAGCCATTAATTTTATGTGAGGATTTTGAGGATCAGTTAGTCAGACTGTGTGCAAAATGGTGAATGAAGATTCGCTCCATACACAGAACCAGATTCTAAGCAAGTAAGGTACAAGATACCAGTATGGTCAGCGTAAGTCTTTACTCAGAGAGTATAAAGCAAGGAAGTCAGGAAAACAAAGACCTGTGGTATTGAAAACAAACAAACCAAGACCTAAATGCCATGTGAGCAGGATCTTGATACCAAGAGGGAGAAAATTTTCAAAGATGGTCAAGATCAAAGGTAAATCTGTCAAGTACACCTTTGACATTAGGGAGACACCTTGTTTAGAGGCAGGAATCCCCAGTTACTTGGTGGCAAGACCACATTACCCCTTCTGACAAGAGGACAGAGATAGTATTCTAACTGGTGTTGACATTAAGGTGACACCTTTACCAGAGGACAGACACCCCAGTTACTAACCAGATATGTACCATAGCTCTGTATGATCAAGACAGCTAATTAAGCTTGATTTATACTGCCATCTCATGACATCGGATTCTTTCACTTCATTGATGAAAGTCCCAGTTTCTCAATGAACAGTTAACAAGGTTGTTAAAACTTCTTTCATGAATTTTTCATTAAACTGCACTTGAAACCTTGTAAATTAGTCTTGATTCAGTTTGAGAACAATACACCAGCTCCAAAGTTTTTCAGACAAAAGCACTATATACCTCATTTCGGACTTAACTAGACTAAGTAGGTATGCTGTACTGGCTAGATCAGAAGTCAGTTACAGTGCAGGAAGATAGTCTTGAATTCAGATTTTGATCTCAATGGGACTAACTGCTGAAATTCCAACAAGAAATTAGATGAACAGTCTTAACGGATAAAACATTCAAAAATTTCTTTTATCCACCTACTCAAACTTATTCTCTTATAAGGTCAGCAAAAGTCCGTTCAAAGTATGTTCAGATTTGGCCAAAAGAGCATGACTCCTATTATTAATCTAGCTCCCCCTGAGACCTTGACTCCAACTCAGACTTAACCAAGACAACCCTCAAAATACCTCAAAGAAAACAAAGTGGTATCAAGCAGTACGAGTGAATCAGCAAACACCCATAATGAGGTTATTTTCAGCAACAGACAATGAGTATAGATAAGCATAAGAGCACATGGCAGATTATTCAGAGATCAATTATTCAATCATGAAATTCTATAAATACCTAATTCTCTGCGCAATGTGCTAAATTTTTCAGTATCCAGTGGCTTAGTGAAAATATCTGCAATGTGTGAGTTAGTGCCAACATGGATCAATTCAAAGGTCTTCCTAGCTACTTCATCTCGAATAAAATGATGCCTGATTTCGATGTGTTTAGTTCGAGAATGAAGTATAGGATTCTTTGCAATGTTTATTGCACTAGTATTGTCACAAAAGATGGAAGTGCAACCTAGCTCAACTGAGTAATCCAGAAGCTGGTGTTTTATCCATATAACCTGTGTGCCACAGCTCCCTGCTGCCACAAACTCAGCTTCAGTAGTAGAAAGAGCCACAGAGTGTTGTTTCTTGGATCCCCAAGAGACTAGGCACCCTCCTAAAAATTCGCAGTGACCACTAGTACTTTTCCTGTCCAATTTACATCCTGCATAATCTGCATCTGTATATGCAAAGAGATCTAAATTACATGATGCAGGATACCAAAGACCTAGATCATGGGCAGCAGATAAGTATCTAAAGATTCTTTTTACAGCTGCCAAATGCAATTCAGTAGGCCTAGACTGGTATCTAGCACACATCCCTACACTAAATTGAATGTCATGCCTGGATGCTGTTAAGTAGAGGAGTGAACCGATCATACCTCTATATAATTTAGCATCCACCTCTTTACCTTTTTCGTCTGAATCCAGTGAGGAGTTGGTGCCCATGGGTGTTGAGATAGTCTTCAGGTTGGTCATTCCAAACCTTTTCAGCATCTCCAGAGTATACTTGGTTTGATTTATGAAACAACCATCCTCCATTTGTTTGACCTGCAGCCCAAGAAAATACTTTAGTTCGCCAACTAAACTCATTTCAAATTCATGAGACATAGATTCAGAAAATTCTTTACACAATTTTGAATTGTTAGATCCGAAGATGATATCATCAACATATACCTGGACCACTATTAAATCCTTTCCGAGATTTTTGGTGAAGAGGGTTTGGTCAACCTTACCTCGAGTGTAGCCCTTGCTCAAGAGGAATTCAGAAAGTCTCTCATACCAGGCTCGGGGAGCCTGCTTCAATCCATAGAGGGCTTTATTCAACCTAAAAACCATGTTAGGCTGAACAGAGAAATTAAAACCTGGAGGTTGTTCAACATATACCTCTTCCTTCAATACCCCATTTAAGAATGCGCTTTTGACATCCATCTGCTGCAGCCGAATGTTCCTAGAGCATGCAAATGCCAGCAGAATTCGTATAGCTTCCATCCTAGCCACTGGGGCATAGGATTCATCAAAATCCACACCAAATTCCTGACTGTAGCCTTGAGCTACAAGTCTTGCTTTGTTTCTAGAAATAGCTCCATTCTCATCAACTTTATTCTTGAAAATCCATTTAGTGCCAATGACATGAGTGTTATCAGGTCTGGGAACTAGTTCCCATACAATATTTTTCTCAAATTGATTTAATTCCTCACACATGGCGGATACCCAAGAATCATGTTTTAAGGCTTCTTCCACAGATTTGGGTTCCACCTGAGATACCAATGCAGCTAAGTCCTGTTCTTGGACAATTCTAAAATGAGACCTTGTCCTAGGAGGATCATGCAAATTGCCTATGACATTTTCACTAGGGTGGTCTTTGTGAAATATTATCTCACCTGAGGGTTCACCTACCTCAGCTGCTCCTTCTTGCTGTGAGTTTTCTGGTTGAGCAGCTGGCTGCATCTCTTCTTCTTCAATTCTCTCCAAGAAATCTCCCTCATTAGATGGCTCCCTGTCATCATCCATCACTTTGTTAGAGAAATCATTTTCATCAAACACTACATGCGGTGTTTCTTCAACAGTTTGATCATCTTTATTGAAAACTCTGTAAGCCCTTGAGGTTTCTGAATATCCGAGAAAAATTCCAGGAGGGCTTCTAGCTTCAAATTTGTCCAAACCATTCTTACCATTATTGTGAATAAAACATTTGGAGCCAAAACTTTAAAGTAAGAAATGTTTGGCTGCTTACCCTTGAGAAGTTCATAAGGAGTTTTCATATGAGTAGGTCTTACCAAGGCTCGGTTTAGAATGTAGCATGCAGTATTCGCAGCTTCAGCCCAAAATCTCCTTGGAAGTCCACTCTCAATCAGCATAGTCCTGGCCATTTCAATTATTGACCTGTTTCTTCTCTCAACAATTCCGTTCTGCTCCGGTGTCCTGGGAGAAGAGAATTTGTGAGTCACTCCCTCTCTTGAGCAAAATTCAGAAAATGAAGAGTTCTTAAACTCTCCTCCATGGTCAGACTGAATTGTAATGATGTTATGTTCACCTTGCAATTTGATTTTATTGAAAAGTTCTTCAAGGTGAACAAAGGCATCATTTTTATTTGCTAAACAAAACAACCAAGAAAATCTAGTGAAGTCATCAACTTTGACTAATCCATATCTCTTACCTGACAAACTTTGTATGCGAGTAGGACCAAAGAGATCCATGTGCAACTGCTGCAGCGGTTTAGATGAAAGACTCTCAGTTCTCAACTTAAAAACTGCACGAGTCTGTTTACCTTGTGCACAAGCATCACATAGCTTGGACCCTAACTGAAATCTTATTCGGGGCAAACCTCTAACTAGGTTATGCTTAGACAGTTTATTCATTGTAGACAACTAGCATGGCCTAGATGCCTATGCCAGTCAAAAGCAACCTGTTCAGAATTAGCAGACATACACAAGTCAGTTTCAGGATTATCATCCTGGTCTACGATGTATACATTGTTTACTCTATGACCTTTGAATATGACGTTATCAGAATTCAGCTCAAAAACAGTGCAGGAATTATGGTCAAAGAGTACCTTGTGTCCTTTGTCGCAGAGTTGACTTATACTTATCAAGTTGTGCTGAAGTCCTTCTACAAGATACACATCTTCAATGGAGTTAGTAGAGGACTTACCAACAGTACCAATTCCAATTATTCTTCCTCTGTTATTTCCACCGAATTTGACCAGGCCCCCAAACTTCATTTTCAGTTTGCTAAATTTTGACCAGTCTCTTGTCATGTGCCTGCTACAGCCGCTGTCAAGATACCACTTGTTATGCTCGGCTGCCAGGCTAACCTGCGAAAGTTCAGACAAAGTAATGTGGGACCCAATTCAAATTGGGTCCAAAGATAGTTTTCAATTTATCCAAATCACACTTAGGAACCCACATTTGTTTTACTGTTCTTTTCAGTGATTTCATGTAGATTGATTCTTCCTTCTTGGCATTTCTCAGTGGGTGTTGAATGAGCCTATTCCTATTAAAATTATGTTGTTTCCGAGCAGAGAAATTGTTGTTTGGCCTCTTGGAGGAAACACGTGTGTGCTGAGCATAATTCATGTAACCATTTTATTCAAATGAAAATTGTGCTGAAGGTGATGCATGTTCGCATGCTTTCCTTGATAACTATCATGCTGAATTTTCTTAGCGAAACTGTTCACCTTTCTAGTGACATCAATAGGAATGGTCGTGTGAAACCTTTGTTCCACAACTGTTGCACAGGAACAGTTCTAGTCTCAGGATTTCCTGACTTAGCCTGCTGACCAGTGGATTGAATAGATTTGCTGGTCGAAACCTTCAATGTAGAGACAGATTTGGAGCTGGATGGGGTTTCCAATTTTTCTTTGCCCTTGGCGGGGCAGAACGTGACAGTTTTGAATTCAAAGGATTTTTTACTTGTAGGGTTGTACCCTAATCCCTCCCTATTGAAGTTTACCCTCGACCCAAGAAGGGCATCCAGATTGTTTCTCCCCTCTGTAAATTTTTCTAGCATTTTTCCTTTGTCCTCAATCTCCTTCTGAAGTTCATTACATTGGTCCTAGAGTTCCTGATTAACTTTTCTAACCGCCTCATATTTTTCTGCAATCAGTCTAAACTCCTTTTTACTCTCTTCAGTTTTACTCTTCAGCTCATTCATCCTAGCTAGATTTTCCTCTCTTTCCATTCTAAACTTCTCGATCTCACTTCTTGCCTGATCTAGTTCAATGGCCATCTCCTTGGTTTTCATGTTGTCCGTAACAGCAATAGAGTGTTCCTCAGAAACAAAGTGAAACTTTTGTTTAAGCATTCTGTGCTCCTTGGTTAGAAAATTATATTTAGCTAACAGGTCGCCATAGGCGTCGTACCAATCATCCAAAGTAAAATTCTCAAATAAGTTCGTTACCTATTCCTCATGGTTGGCCATGAGGCAAGTCTTCTCTTCACCTTCACTGGACGAGGTGGCTTCTGGATCCTCCTCCTCGTCGCTCCATGTGCACAGCATGGCTTTCTTCTTCTTGTGCACCATCTTCTTCTGGTATCTGGGAGCCTTAGCTTGCAGCTCTGGACATTCACTTTTCATGTGACCAGGTTTCTGACAATGGTAGCATGTAACTTTCTTAACAAACCGGTTCTTCTCAAGTTCTCGTTCAGGAGACTTCCTTGCAGCATTAAATCTCTTTCTCCAGTAGAATTTCCCTTTAGTTCTCAAGAACTTTCTGAATTGCCTGGTGAGCATGGCCTGCTCGCCCTTGTCCAGGTCTGAGAATCCGTCAGAGTCTTCGCTGCTACCACCACTGCTGCTGCTGCTGCTGCTCTTCTTAGTATGTCGTGAGACTTTCAGAGCAACATTCTTTCCCTTTCTGTCATGTCCATCATTCCCTTGTCTGAAGTTCATTTCGTGGGTCATGAGAGACCCAATCAGCTGGGTTACTGACATGGTGGATAAATCTCTAGATTCCTCTATGACGGTCACCTTAGTATCCCAGATGGGAGTTAGGGACCTAAGGATCTTCCTGACAATGTCTTCTTGCTGAATCTCCTTTCCAAACCCTATCAGACTATTGATGATCACAGATAATCTAGCATATATTTCTGTGATCGACTCCTCTGGCTTCATCTTAAACAACTCATACTGAGTTGTAAGCATATTGATCTTGGTAACTTTCACTTGAGATGTGCCCTCATAAATTAACTGCAACTCATCCCACATTTTCTTTGCAGTCTTGCACGCTAAAATCCTCAAGTACTCTTCCGGGTGGACGGCGCACTGTATGATGCTAACAGCTGTCCAATTCAGTGCGGAAAGTTTAACCTGTTCCTCTGTCCACATGTCTTCGTTCGGTGGAAGTTGGTGCGGACCATCTGTAATTACTCTCCAGAGCTTGTGGCTTTGGGCCCTGATAAAGACTTCCATCCTGTTCATCCAAAAGAAATAGTTATTGCCATCGAAGAAAGGGGGACGGGTGATTGACTGCCCTTCAGCAATGTAGCTGCGAGGACCAGCGGATCCGTTTCCCTGGCCGTTGGACCACATATTGGGAAATACCCGCTCTGATACCAAGTGATACGAGAAATATAAAGTGATCTAGAAGGGGAGGGGATGAATAGATCACTGTTTTCAACCGATTAAAAATTACTGAAGAATGATTCACTGAAAACAAGCAATCTCGGAGTTGAACCCACAAAAATCGCAGTGCGGACAATAGCTCGAGTGGATAGAAGGCACACCACAAAAACACCACAGATAATCACACGAGTACTCAGAGGTTTTTAAGGTGGTTCGGTCAGACCTCCAGTCTGCCTACGTCTACCCCTCACTTCAAATCGAAGTGAGGCTTCCACTAGCACCTGCTAGCAAAGCAGACTCAGTCTGCGACAACGGCTGATTCACAGCTTCACCAGGGGAACACCCTCCCCTCTTCCTCCACACCCAGAGGGAACCCTAAGGACGCCAAGTCCCTAGAAACCAGGAAATAATTTCCTCTTCCTCCAACCAGAGGGAACACTAGTGATCCGCAGTCACTAGAACCAGAGACCAATGTCTCTCTTCCTCTGAATCCCAGAGGGAACACCTCTTCTACGAGAGGGAACAATACTGCAACCTCTGTTGCAAGTAAACCAGAGAGAACATGTCTCTCTCTTCCCCTGAACACCAGGAGGTAACACAGAGAACTTTCAATCAAGAAAGAAAAATAGATAAAAATGAAAACAAGAAAGAAGGAATCCAAAACTCAGAAACCGGAAATAATGTAGCTCAAACTGAGCAGCAGACTTCGGATTTGATCCGTAAGTCAATACCCATCTTCTAATCACTCTTCTGCTCTCTCTTCTCTCTCAACTGGAACACTCTAGTTTCTCAGGGAGGCTCTTTCTCCTCTGCTCTCACTCAAATTTCTTCACTGTAACCTCGGAGCTCCTCATTTCGTAGATGATGAGGCAGTGCTTTTATAAGCGATCAGGAGGGTGCATGCAAGGCGTGTGCTTCCCGCGCTCGATCCGGAACCTTCTTGCCACGTGCCCTTATAGCATTGGTTCATTTAGTATCGGATCACGTCCAGCCCAGACACCGGTGAATGTTCTTCCTCGGACCACCTTCTTCTTTTTGTTTTTTCTTTTTCTCCTGCAAAGAAATTAAGAACATTAAAACTCAGGGCTATAAAAACTAAAACTGCATGAGGTATGTGGTAGGAATACGAAATGCACTATTCTGAGAACGACACGAGATACACAAGATTACTACAGTACGATATAAAGAGAGAATGACACGAGGTCAGATGAAAACAGCACGAGGTAAAAAGAGAACGACACGAGATACACAATAATAACAGCATGAGGTAAAAAGGAAATAGCATGGAATAAAAACGGTAGTAAGACACGCGATCAGAGGAAACCTGGACGAGGATAGAAGGAAGCAACACGAAGACATAAAAACACAAAAGATAACACGAAGACATAAAACACAAAAGATAACACGAAGACATAAACACAAAGGATAACACGAAGACATAAAACACGACTCGAATACAAGATTGCTCGAACTAACGAACGACTCGAAGACGAGGATGACACGAAACGACACGGACTGAAACCAACTCGAAGGCGACCACAGAAACCGACACGAAGTGTGGTCACAAAGCAAGAAAGACACTTGCAACGTACAACCTTCATATGATGTGAGGCGATGTGAAGACTTTGGCTTCAACTGGATGTATAGACTTAGAAAGGCTTCAAGGCAACGCAATCGAATGTATGGACTTTCACAAGGTATAGACTTGCCAAAGAACTGGACAATGTACAGACTTGAACAAGGCAAAGTCTGTACAGACTTGAGGGTTCACAACACATATACTTTGGCAAGACAATGGCTGTACATACTTGAAGTGAAGACCAATGTATAGACTTCAAAATTTCAGCTGCCAATGAATAGACTTGGAAACTTAAACCAGTGTATGGACTTAGCTTCGAACATGCTACAGTGCATTGTATGGACTTTGAAGACTGATGCATGACGCTAAGACAATGTGTAGACTTTGGCTTGGAACGAAGGTAAAGATGAGGCTGTATAGACTTGGCCAAAACATAAGACTCGAAGACATAGGGGTGACACAGATGGAGCGACACGATGTGGCACAGAAAGCAGCACGAGGTGCTGCAGTGTTCAGCACGCGATGGAACAAATAACGACACGAAGACAACCAACAAACATAGTTGGAACAACACGACGTACAAAAGGACAACACGAAGTGTAGTGAACACAAACAACACGAAGTATGAAAGGGACAGTACGGACATGCAAGGTATTATCTCATAGCAGTTTTTCCTGTTAATCATGGAAAGTTCGAATGCATAACATTTCGCAAGATATCTGATTAAAAAAGACAATATTTAACATAGTGATGCTCATCATCAAAACACTAGGGAAGTCACAAAAATCCAACAATCCGATCATTATTTCAGGTTTTAGACCCCCGGACCCGACTTTGCAGTTCATTTAAACAAAGTGTATTTAGAAAATGAACTTTTGAGCGCCGAGCTCAAACCGGGCATCCGATTTGGATTTCGTCAGTTCTGACAAGTCACTTTCATCTCCCAGGTCGTGTTGGAATGATCAACATGGCCATCTGATCGGTATTTCAAGTTTTAGACCCCCGGACCCGACTTGGCAGTTCATTTAAACAAACTGTATTTTGAAAATGAACTTTTGAGCACCGAGCTCAAACCGAGCATCCGATTTGGATTCCGTCAGTTCTGACAAGTCACTTTCATCTCCCACGTCGTGTTGGAACGATCAGCGCAGCTATCCGACCAGTATTCCAGCTTTTAGACCCCCGGACCCGATTTGGCAGTTCATTTAAACTAAGTGTATTTAGAAAATAAACTTTTGAGCGCCGAGCTCAAACCGGGCATCCGATTTAGATTCTGTCAGTTCTGACAGGTCACTTTCATCTCCCAAGTCATGTTGGAATGATCGGCACGGCCATCCGATCGGTATTTCAAGTTTTAGACCCCTGGACCCGACCTGGCAGTTCATTTAAACAAAGTGTATTTAGAAAATGAACTTTTGAGCGCCGAGCTCAAACCGAGCATCCGATTTGAATTCCGTCCGTTCTGACTAGTCACTTTCATCTCCAAGGTCGGGTTGGAACGATTGACATGGCCATCCGACTGGTATTTCAGGTTTTAGACCCCCACACCCGATTTGGCAGTTCATTTAAACGAAGTGTATTTAGAAAATGAACTTTTGAGCGCCGAGCTCAAACCGGGCATCCTATTTGGATTCCGTTAGTTCTGACAAGTCACTTTCATCTCCCAGGTCATGTTGGAATGATCGGCACGGCCATCCGACCGGTATTTTAGATTTTAGACCCCCGGACCCGACTTGGTAGTTCATTTAAACAAAGTGTATTTAGAAAATGAACTTTTGAGCGCCGAGCTCAAACAGGGCATCTGATTTGGATTCCGTCAGTTCTGACAAGTCAGTTTAATCTCCCAGGTCATGTTGGAATGATTGGCATGGCCATCCAACCGGTATGTCAAGTTTTAGACCCCCAGACCCGACTTGGCAGTTCATTTACACATAGTGTATTTTGAAAAAGAACTTTTAGGCGCCGAGCTCAAACCAAGCATCCGATTTGGATTCCGTCAGTTCTGACAAGTCACTTTCATCTCCCAAGTCATGTTGGAATGATCGGCATGGCCATCCGACTGGTATTTCAGGTTTTAGACCCCCGGACCCGATTTGGCAATTCATTTAAACTAAGTGTATTTAGAAAATAAACTTTTAACCGCCGAGGTCAAACCGGGCATCCGATTTGGATTCTGTCAGATCTGACAAGTCACTTTCATCTCCCAGGTCGTGTTGGAATGATCGGCATAGCCATCCGACCGGTATTTCAGGTTTTAGACCCCCAGACCCGACCTGGCAGTTCATTTAAACTAAGTGTATTTTGAAAATGAACGTTTGAGCGCCGAGCTCAAACCGGGCATCCGATTTAGATTCCGTCAGTTTTGACAAGTCACTTTCATCTTTTAGGTCGTGTTGGAATGATTGGCATGGCCATCCGATCGGTATTTCAGGTTTTAGACCCCCTGACCCGACTGGGCAGTTTATTTAAACAAAGTGTATTTATAAAATGAACTTTTGAGCGCCGAGCACAAACCGGGCATCCGATTTGGATTCCGTCAGTTCTGACAAGTCACTTTCAACTTTTAGGTCGTGTTGGAATGATCGGCGTGGCCATCCGATCGATATTTCATGTTTTAGACCCCCGGACCCGACTTGGCCGTTCATTTAAACAAAGTGTATTTAGAAAATTAACTTTTGAGCGTCGAGCTCAAACTGGGCATCCGATTTGGATTCCGTCAGTTCTGACAAGTCACTTTCATCTCCCCGATCGTGTTGGAATGATCGGCATGGCCATCCGACTGGTATTTCAGGTTTTAGACCCCCGGACCTGACCTGGCAGTTCAATTAAACTTAGTGTATTTTGAAAATGAACATTTGAACGCCGAGCTCAAACCGGACATCCAATTTAGATTCCGTCAGTTCTGACAAGTCACTTTCATCTCCCAAATCATGTTGGAATGATCGGCATGGCATTCCGACCTGTATTTTCGGTTTTAGACCCCTGGACCCGACCTGGCAGTTCATTTAAACAAAGTGTATTTAGAAAATGAACATTTGAGCGCCGAGCTCGTACCGGGCATCCGATTTGAAATCCGTTAGTTCTGACAAGTCACTTTCATCTTCCAGGTCATGTTGGAATGATCGGTATGGCCATCCGTCTGGTATTTCAAGTTTTAGACCCCCGGACCCGATTTCGCAGTTCATTTAAGCTAAGTGTATTTAGAAAATAAACTTTTGAGAGTGAGTTCAAACCGGGCATCCGATTTGGACTCCGTTAGTTCTGACAAGTCACTCTCATCTCCCAAGTCATGTTGGGATGATCGTCATGGCCATCCGATTGGTATTTCAGGTTTTAGACCCCCGGAACCGACCTGGCAGTTCATTTAAACAAAATTTATTTAGAAAATGAACTTTTGAGCGCCGAGATCAAACCGAGCATCCGATTTAGATTCCTCCAGTTCTGACAAGTCATTTTCATCTCCCAGGTCGTGTTGGAATGATCGGCATGGCCATCTGACCGGTATTTCAAGATTTAGACCCTCGGACCCGACTTGGCAATTCATTTAAACAAAGTGTATTTAGAAAATGAACTTTTGAGCGCCGAGCTCAAACTGAGCATCCGATTTAGATTCCGTCAGTTCTGACAAGTCACTTTCATCTTTTAGGTCGTGTTGGAATGATTGGCATGGCCATCCGATCGGTATTTCAGGTTTTAGACCCCCGGACCTGACTTGGCAGTTTATTTAAACAAAGTGTATTTATAAAATGAACTTTTGAGCGCCGAGCACAAACCGGGCATCCGATTTGGATTCCGTCTGTTCTGACAAGTCACTTTCATCTCCCAGGTCGTGTTGGAATGATCGACATGGCCATCCGACTGGTATTTCATGTTTTAGACTCCCGGACCCGACCTGGCAGTTCATTTAAACTAAGTGTATTTTGAAAATGAACATTTGAGTGCCTAGCTCAAACCGGGAATCCGATTTGGATTCCGCCAGTTCTAACAAGTCACTTTCATCTCCCAGGTTGTGTTGGAACGATCGGCACGGCCATCAGACTGGTATTTCCGGTTTTAGACCCCCGGACCCTGCCTGGCAGTTCATTTAAACAAAGTGTATTTAGAAAATGAACTTTTGAGCGCCGAGCTCAAACCGGGCATCCGATTTGAAATCCGTTAGTTCTGACAAGTCACTTTCATCTCCTAGATGATGTTGGAATGATCGGCACGGCCATTCGACCGGTATTTCAGGTTTTAGACCCCCGGACCCGACCTGGCAGTTCATTTAAACTAAGTGTATTTTGAAAATGAACATTTGAGCGCCGAGCTCAAACTGGGCATCCGATTTAGATTCCGTCAGTTCTGACAAGTCACTTTCATCTCCCAAGTCGTGTTGGAATGATCGGCACGGCCATCCAATCAGTATTTCCAGTTTTAAACCCCCGGACCTGACCTAGCAGTTCATTTAAACAAAGTGTATTTAGAAAATGAACTTTTGAGCGCCGAGCTCAAACCGGGCATCCGATTTGAAATCCGTTAGTTCTGACAAGTCACTTTCATCTCCCAGGTTATGTTGGAATGATCGGCATGGCCATCCGACTGGTATTTCAGGTTTTAGACCCCCGGACCCGATTTGGCAGTTCATTTAAACTAAGTGTATTTAGAAAATAAACTTTTGAGAGCCGAGCTCAAACCGGGCATCCGATTTGGATTCCGTTAGTTCTGACAAGTCACACTCAGCTCCCAAGTCATGTTGGGATGATCGGTATGGCCATCCGATTGGTATTTCAGGATTTAGACCCCCGGAATCGACCTGACAGTTCATTTAAACAAAGTTTATTTAGAAAATGAACATTTGAGCGCCGAGCTCAAACCGAGCATCCGATTTAGATTCCTCCAGTTCTGACAAGTCACTTTCATCTCCCAGGTCATGTTGGAATGATCGGCATGGCCATCCGACCGGTATTTCAGGTTTTAGACCCCCGGACCTGACTTGGCAGTTTATTTAAACAATGTGTATTTATAAAATGAACTCTTGAACGCCGAGCTCAAACCGGGCATCCGATTTAGATTCCATCAGTTCTGACAAGTCACTTTCATCTCCCAGGTCGTTTTGGGACGATCAGCATGGCCATCCGTGATAAGTAAAGTATGAAGTGATCTAGAAGGGGAGGGGATGAATATATCACTGTTTTTCGAAGAATTAAAAAATTACTGCAGTGTATTTCGCTAAACGCAAATAATCTCGAACTCTAACTATCAAAAAGAATGCAGTGCAGACAATAGTTCGAGAGAATAGAAGGCACACCACAGTTTCACCACAGACGATCACACAAGAACTCGGAGGATTTTAAGGTGGTTCGGTCCTTCAGACCTACATCCACCCCACACTCAAACCGAGTGTGGCTTCACTATCGGCTGGGCAACACAGCTTGCCAACAAGCTGATACACAGCTTCCAGGAGAACAACCTCTCCTCTTCCTCCTACCCGGAGGGAACTTCTAGCAACCCACAGTTACTAGAACCCAGAGACTCACGTCTCTCTTCCTCTTTACCAAGAGGGAACCCCACTAGTAGCAACCCCACTACTAGTGAACCAGAGGTCGAAGACCCCTCTTCCTCCAAACCCGGAGGGAACCCACAAGCAGCCCACCTGCTGCTTGCAAACCGGAGATCAGATCTCCCTTCTCCTGATCTCACATGAGGACCCCGACCTCAGTCCAGAGGATCGGAAACACAAACGAGGACAGTTAAAGAAGGATAAGAACAAGAAACGAAAACCACGATCGAAGGAAATCAAATTCCAGAAAATGAAACAATGTAGCTCAAACTGAGCAATAGACTTCGGATTTGATCCGCAAGTCAGAACAATTCTTCTGATCACTCTTCTGCTCTCTCTTTCTCTCTGCTATTCTTTCTTCTTTCTTTTCTTTTTCTGTGGATCGAAGGACTCTCTATTTTCTGCTCTTTCTTCTATTCCTCTTTTCTTCGATCACCTTCATCTGAGGACGAAGGGTTCTATTTATAGCAGCAACAGCAGGTGGATAGGGCACAAAACGCGTGTGCCTCCCACGCTCGATCCAGAATCTTCCTGCCACGTGCCTTTATCAGGTTGGTTCCTCTTGTCTCGGATCACGTGCAGCCCAGGTGTGTGGAATGTTCTTCCTCGGACCTATAATGATAAAAGCCATTAACACGCTGTATGGCCACAGAAAGCAAAGCTGCATGAGGTATATAATAGCAACACGACGTGACTACTACACGAGTTAAGAAAAGAACGACACGAGATACATACTAATAACGCTTAACACTACAGAGAAAAATGACACGAAGTATAGTGGTGACCAAAACACACACTACACAGAGAACGACATGAGGTGGCACAGGAAGCAACACGAGGTGCTGCAATGTTCTGCACGCAATAGAACAAAAATGACACGAAGACACAATAAGGAAAATGACACAAGCTGACAACAGAAATCGACACGAAGTGGTTGCAAACAAGCAAGACACGAGGTCTACAGAAAGCAACACGAAGTGTGGTCAAGGCGAGAAAGACACGAAGTGAAATAACCCTTGAAAAAATAAGAAGAACAACTCGAGCACAAATAGCTCGAATGAACGACTCGAAGTAATATGAGAACAGCACGAGGTGAGAAATAACGACACGAGGTACGCACGATGACTACAACACGAAATAAAGAAAACGACACGAAGTTCATAAACACAACACGAAGTGAAACAGAAACCGACACGAGTTTGAAAACAACACGAAGACGAAACTCAAGAATTGACACGGAGTGTGGTCAAGGTGAGAAAGACACGAAGTCTAAAGCGAAAAACCAACACGAAGACAGAATACAAAGAAAACGACACGAAGTGCATAAACATAACACGAAGACATAACTACTGAAATAATATGAAAGACACGGACACAACACGAAGACCAACATAGAAACCGACACGAAGTGGACGACATGGAGACAGCACTGACAGACTCGACTTGAGATATTTAACGCTTGAACTTAGAGAAGAGTGCACGAAGTAAAAACAACAACACGAGGACGAAGGACAGACACGGCTATCACGACACGTGATGAAGCAGTGAACCCAGACATGAAACGACTCGAGGAACAACACTAAGTGATATGAAAACACAAGAGCAATCATACAGAATGACTCGAGATGAACAACATGAATGCTAACGACACGAGGTTCATACAGAAGCAACTCGAGCTACTTCAGAAGAAACAGCTCGAAGACCATCAGCACACAACTGAAACAACACGAAGTACAGAAACAGTACGGACACGCGAAGTATTACCTCTTAGCAGCTATTTCTTGTAAAACATGGATAATTCAAGTGCAAGATATCTGATTAAGAAGAACAACAGTTAACATAGTGTTGCTCATCATCAAAACGCTTAAGGAAGACACAAAATCCAACAATCTCCCCCTTTTTGATGATGGCAACACTATATTAAGTATAAGAGATGAAATGCAAAACAGATCATTGCAAGAAATTTAATGCAGACTCTCAACGCACTTGCTTCCTCTGACGACTCCAGAACACTCCCCCTGAACACAGCAACAGCTATCCTCAGACTGGTTAACTAACTCCCCCTCAACACAATGACATGCAAGCACACCCCTTTAAAACCTAAGAAAAGAACTCTTCAACCTTAACAACACTATTCTCTCCCCCTTTGACATCATCAAAACTAGGGGCAAGTCTGAATATATAGAGAAAGGAAAGTTGCTGACTGTAGAGAGAAAACAGGACAGAGTATGGCAGATAAATGGAAGATATTGAGATGTTTAGACAATTAAGAAGGTCATTAATTTTATGTGAGGATTTTGAAGATCAGTTAGTCAGACTGTGCAAAAACATTGAATAAGGATTCGCTCCATACACAGAACCAGATTCTAAGCAAGTGAGGTACAAGATACCAGTATGGTCAGAGTAAGTCTTTACTTAGAGAGTATAGAGTAAGGAAGTCAGAACACAGAGACCTGTGGTATTGAGAACAAACAAACCAAGAGCTACATTCCAAGTGAATAGGATCTTTAAGAAATTTTCTTTAAAGATGGTCAAGACCAAAGGTAAGTCTGTCAAGTACACCTTTGACATTAGGGAGACACCTTGTTTAGAGGCAGGAATCCCCAGTTACTCGGTGGCAGGACCACATTACCCCTTCTGACAAGAGGATAGAGATAGTATTCTAACTGGTGTTGACATTAAGGTGACACCTTTATCAGAGGCCAGACACCCCAGTTACTAACCAGATATGTACCATAGCTCTGTATGATCAAGACAACTAATAAAACCAGATATGTACTGCCATCTCATGACATGGGATGCTTTCACTTCATTGATGAAAGTCCCAGTTTCTCAATGAGCAGTTAACAAGGTTGATAAAATTTTATGAAATTTTTCATTAACCAGCTCTTAGAACCTTGTTGATTAAGCTTGAGTCCGTTTGAGAACAATACACCAGATCCAAGCTGATTCAGACTAAAGCACAAAATACCTCATTTCGGACTCAACATTGACTAAGTAGGTATGCTGTACAGGCTAGATCAGAAGACAGTTACAGTGTAGGAAGATAATCTTTGAATTCAGATTTTGATCTCAGTGGGACTAACAGCTGAAATTCCAACAAGAAATTAGATGAGCAGTCTTAAAGGATAAAGCATCCAACACTTTCTTTTATACACCTACTCAACCTGATTCTCTTTTAATGTCAGCAAGATGCCGTTCAAAATGTGTTCAGATTAGGCCAAAGAACAAGACACCTATTATAAGTCTAGCTCCCCCTGAGACCTTGACCCCAACACAGACTTAACCCAGACAAGCCTCAAAACACCTCAAAGAAAACACCATGATATCAGAACAGATTATTCAATCAAAACGGAGTGAGTCAGCAAACACCCATAATGAGGTTATTTTCAGCAACAGACAATGAGTATAGATAAGCACAAGAGCACATGGCAGATTATTCAGAGATCAATTATTCAATCATGAAATTCTATAAATACCTAGTTCTCTGCGCAATGTGCTAAATTTTTCAGTATCCAGTGGCTTAGTGAAAATATCTGCAATTTGTGAGTTAGTGCCAACATGGATCAACTCAAAAGTCTTCCTAGCTACTTCATCTCGAATAAAATGATGCCTGATTTCAATGTGTTTAGTTCGAGAATGAAGTACAGGATTCTTTGCAATGTTTATTGCACTAGTATTGTCACAAAAGATAGAAGTACAACCTAGCTCAACCGAGTAATCCAGAAGCTGGTGTTTTATCCATATAACCTGTGTGCCACAGCTCCCTGCTGCCACATACTCAGCTTCAGCAGTAGAGAGAGCCACAGAGTGTTGCTTCTTGGATCCCCAAGAGACTAAGCACCCTCCTAGAAATTCGCAGTGACCACTAGTACTCTTCCTGTCCAATTTACATCCTGCATAATCTGCATCAGTGTATGCAATGAGATCTAAACTACATATGCAGGATACCAGAGACCTAGATCATGGGTGGCAGATAAGTATCTAAAGATTCTCTTTACAGCTGCCAGATGCAATTCAGTAGGTCTAGCCTGGTATCTGGCACACATCCCTACACTAAATTGAATGTCAGGTCTGGATGCTGTTAAGTAGAGGAGTGAACCGATCATACCTCTATATAATTTAGCATCCACCTCTTTACCTTTTTCGTCTGAATCCAGTGAGGAGCTGGTACCCATGGGTGTTGAGATTGTCTTGAGGTTGGTCATTCCGAACCTTTTCAGCATCTCCAGAGTATACTTGGTTTGATTTATGAAGCAACCATCATCCATCTGTTTGACCTACAGCCCAAGAAAATATTTTAGTTCGCCAACTAAACTCATTTCAAATTCTTGGGACATAGACTCAGAAAAATCTTTACATAATTTTGAATTGTTAGATCCGAAGATGATACCATCAACATATACCTGGACCACTATTAAATCCTTTCCGAGATTTTTGGTGAAGAGGGTTTGGTCAACCTTACCTCGAGTGTACCCCTTGCTCAAAAGGAATTAGAAAGTCTCTCATACCAGGCTCGGGGAGCCTGCTTCAATCCATAGAGGGCTTTATTCAACCTAAAAACCATGTTAGGCTGAACAGAGAAATTAAACCCAGGAGGTTGTTCAACATATACCTCTTCCTTCAACAACCCATTTAAAAATGCGCTTTTGACATCCATTTGCTGTAGCCGAATGTTTCTAGAGCATGCAAATGCAAACAGAATTCTTATAGCTTCCATCCTAGCCACTGGAGCATAGGATTCATCAAAATCCACACCAAATCCTGACTGTAGCCTTGAGCTACAAGTCTTGCTTTGTTTCTAGAGATAGCTCCATTTTCATCAATCTTATTCTTGAAAACCCATTTAGTGCCAATGACATGAGTGTTTTCAGGTCTAGGAACTAGTTTCCATACATTATTTTTCTCAAATTGATTTAATTCCTCACCCATGGAGGATACCCAAGAATCATGTTTTAAAGCTTCTTCCACAGTCTTGGGTTCTACCTGAGATGTCAAAGCAGCTAAGTCCTGTTCTTGGACAATTCTAAAATGAGACCTCGTCCTAGGGGGATCATGCAAATTACCTATGACATTTTCACTAGGGTGGTCTTTGTGAAATATTACCTCACCTGAGGGTTCACCTACCTCAGTTGCTCCTTCTTGTTGTGAGTTTTCTGGTTGAGCAGCTGGCTGTATCTCTTCTTCTTCAATTTTCTCCAAGAAATCTCCCTCATCGGATGGCTCCCTGTCATCATTTATCATTTTGTTAGATATAACGTTCTCATCAAACACTACATGAGGTGTTTCTTCAACAGTTTGATCATCTTTATTGAAAACTCTGTAAGCCCTAGAGGTTTCTGAATATCCGAGGAAAATTCCAGGAGAGCTTCTTGCTTCAAACTTATCCAAACCATTCTTACCATTATTGTGGATGAAATATTTGGAACCAAAGATTTTAAAGTAAGAAATGTTTGGCTGCTTACCCTTGAGGAGTTCATAAGGGGTTTTCTTATGAGTAGGTCTTACCAAAGCTCGATTTAAAATGTAGCATGCTGCATTTGCAGCTTCTGCCCAAAATCTCCTTGGAAGTCCACTCTCAATTAGCATAGTCCTGGCCATTTCAATTATTGACCTGTTTCTTCTCTCAACAATTCCATTCTGCTCCGGTGTCCTGGGAGAAGAGAATCTGTGAGTCACTCCCTCTTTTGAGCAAAATTCAGAAAATGAAGAGTTCTCAAACTCTCCTCCATGGTCAGACTGAATTGTAATGATATTATATTCACCTTGCAGTTTGATTTTATTGAAAAGTTCTTCAAAGTGAACAAAAGCATCATTTTTATTTGCTAAACAGAACAACCAAGAAAATCTAGTGAAGTCATCAACTATGACTAGACCATATCTCTTACCTGACAGACTTTGTACTCGAGTAGGACCAAAGAGGTCCATGTGCAAGTGCTGTAGCGATTTAGATGAGAGACTCTCAGTTCTCAATTTAAAAACTGCACGAGTCTGTTTACCTTGAGCACAAGCATCACAGAGCTTGGACCCTAACTGGAATTTTATTCTGGGCAAACCTCTAACTAGGTTAAGATTAGACAGTTTATTCAAAGTAGACACACTAGCATGGCCTAGACGCCTATGCCAGTCAAAAGCAACCTGTTCAGAATTAGCAGACAAGCACAAGTTTGTTTCAGAATTATCATCCAGATCAACGATGTACACATTATTTACTCTATGACCTTTGAACATGATGTTATCAGAATTCAGCTCAAAAACCGTGCAAGAATTGTGGTCAAAAAGTACCTTGTGTCCTTTGTCACAAAGTTGACTTATACTTATCAAGTTGTGTTGAAGTCCTTCCACAAGGTACACATCTTCAATGGAGTTAGTAGAGGACTTACCAACCGTACCAATTCCAATAATTCTTCCTCTGTTATTTCCACCAAATTTGACCAGGCCCCCAAACTTCTTTTTCAGTTTGCTGAATTTGGACCGGTCTCCTGTCATGTGCCTGCTACAGCCGCTGTCAAGATACCACTTGTTATGCTCAGCTGCCAGGCTGACCTGCAAAAGTTCAGACAGAGTAATGTGGGACCCAATTCAAATTGGGTCCAAAACCAGTTTTCAGATTATGCAAAAAGCACTTAGGAACCCACATTTGTTTTACTGTTCTCTTCAGTGGTTTTATGTGGGTTGATTCTTCCCTTTTGGCATTTCTTGGTGGGTGTTGGATGAACCTATTCCTATTAGAACTATGCTGTTTCTGAACACAGACATTGTTGGTTGGCCACTTAGAGGATATGCGTGTGTGTTGAGTATAATTCATGTAAGCATTTTTATTCCAATGAAAATTGTGCTAAAACTGGTGAATGTTGGCATGCTCTCCTTGATAACTAGCATGATGAGCTTTCTTAACAAAACTTTTCACCCTTTTTGTGACATCAATAGGACTGGTTCTGTGAGAACCTTTGTTCCACACCTGTTGCACAGGAGCAGTTCTTGTCTCAGGATTTCCTGACTTAGGTTGCTGACCAGTGGATTGAATGAATTTGCTGGTTGAAAACTTCATTGTAGAGACAGAATTGGAACTGGATGGTGTTTCCAGTTTCTCTTTGCCCTTGGCGGGGCAGAACGTGGTAGTTTTAAATTCAAAGGGTTTTTTACTAGTGGGATTGTATCCTAATCCCTCCCTATTGAAGTTTACCCTCGACCCCAGAAGGGCATTCAGGTTGTTTCTCCCCTCTGTAAGCTTCTCAAGCATTTTTTCTTTGTCCTCAATCTCCTTCTGAATTTCATTACATTGGTCCTGGAGTTCCTGATTAACTTTTCTAACTGCCTCATATTTTTCAGCCATCAGTCTAATCTCTCCTTTACACTCTTCAGCTTTACACTTCAGCTCATTCATCCTAGCTAGACTCTCCTCTCTTTCCATTCTCAACCTCTCAATCTCACCTTTAACCTGGTCTAGCTCAATGGCCATCTCCTTGGTTTTCATGCTATCAGTGACAACAGTAGAGTGTTCCTCAGAAAGAGAATGAAACTTACGTCTAAGCATTCTGTGCTCCTTGGTTAAAAAATTATATTTACTTAACAGGTCGCCATAGGCGTCCTCCCAATCATCCAAAGTAAAATTCTCAAATAAGTTTGTTACCTCTTTCTCATGATCGGCCATGAGGCAAGTCTTCTCTTCATCTTCACTGGACGAAGTGGCTTCTGGATCCTCCTCCTCGTCGCTCCATGTGCACAGCATGGCCTTCTTCTTCTTGTGCACCATCTTCTTCTGGTGTCCGGGAGCCTTAGCTTGTAGCTCTGGGCATTCACTTTTCATGTGACCGGGTTTCTGACAATGATAGCAAGTGATCTTCTTAGCAAACCGGTTCTTCTTAAATTCTCGTTCAGGAGACTTCCTTGCAACATTAAATTTCTTCCTCCTGTAGAATTTTCCTTTAGTTCTCAGGAACTTTCTGAATTGCCTGGTGAGCATAACTTGCTCGTCCTTGTCCAGGTCTGAGAATCCATCAGAGCCTTCGCTGCTACCATCACTGCTGCTGCTGCTGCTGCTCTTCTTAGTATGTCGTGAGACCTTCAGAGCAACATTCTTTCCCTTTCTGTCATACCCATCGTTTCCTTGTTTGAAATTCATTTCATGGGTCATGAGAGATCCAATCAGCTGGGTTACTGTCATGATGGATAAATCTCTTGATTCCTCTATGACAGTCACCTTAGTATCCCAGATGGGAGTTAGAGACCTAAGGATCTTTCTGACTATGTCTTCTTGTTGAATGTCTTTTCCAAGGCCTTTCAGACTGTTGATGATCACAGATAATCTGGCATACATTTCTGTGATCGACTCCTCTGGCTTCATCTTAAATAACTCATATTGAGTTGTAAGCATGTTGATCTTGGTAGCTTTCACCTGAGATGTGCCCTCATGAATTAACTGCAACTCATCCCACATGTTCTTTGCAGTCTCGCACGCTGAGATCCTCGAATACTCTTCCGGGTGGATGGCGCACTGTATGATGTTAAGAGCTGTCCAATTCAGTGCGGAGAGTTTAACCCGATCTTCTGTCCACATATCTTCGTTCGGTGGATGGGTGTATGGACCATCTGTAATTACTTTCCATAGCTTGTGGCTTTGGGCCCTGATAAAGACTTCCATCCTGTTCTTCCAAAAGAAGTAATTATTACCATCAAAGAAGGGGGGACGGGTGATAGACTGCCCATCAGCTATGAAACTGCGAGGACCAGTGGATCCGTTTCCCTGGCCGTTGGACCACATTCTGGGAAAAACCTGCTCTGATACCAACTGATAAGTAAAGTATGAAGTGATCTAGAAGGGGAGGGGATGAATAGATCACTATTTTTCGAAGAATTAAAAAATTACTACAGTGTATTTCGCTAAACGCAAATAATCTCGAACTCTAACTATCAAAAAGAATGCAGTGCAGACAATAGTTCGAGAGAATAGAAGGCACACCACAATTTCACCACAGACGATCACACAAGAACTCAGAGGATTTTAAAGTGGTTCGGTCTTTCAGACCTACATCCACCCCACACTCAAACCGAGTGTGGCTTCACTATCGGCTGGGCAACACAGCTTGCCAAACAAAAGCTGATACACAGCTTCCCAGGAGAACAACCTCTCCTCTTCCTCCTACCCGGAGGGAACTTCTAGCAACCCACAGTTACTAGAACCCAGAGACTCACGTCTCTCTTCCTCTTTACCAAGAGGGAACCCCACTAGTAGCAACCCCACTACTAGTGAACCAGAGGTCGAAGACCCCTCTTCCTCCAAACCCGGAGGGAACCAACAAGCAGCCCACCTGCTGCTTGCAAACCGGAGATCAGATCTCCCTTCTCCTGATCTCACATGAGGACCCCGACCTCAGTCCAGAGGATCGGAAACACAAACGAGGACAGTTAAAGAAGGATAAGAACAAGAAACGAAAACCACGATCGAAGGAAATCAAATTCCAGAAAATGAAACAATGTAGCTCAAATTGAGCAATAGACTTCGGATTTGATCCGCAAGTCAGAACAATTCTTCTGATCACTCTTCTGCTCTCTCTTTCTCTCTGCTATTCTTTCTTCTTTCTTTTCTTTTTCTGTGGATCGAAGGACTCTCTATTTTCTGCTCTTTCTTCTATTCCTCTTTTCTTCGATCACCTTCATCTGAGGACGAAGGGTTCTATTTATAGCAGCAACAGCAGGTGGATAGGGCACAAAACGCGTGTGCCTCCCACGCTCGATCCAGAATCTTTCTGCCACGTGCCTTTATCAGGTTGGTTCCTCTTGTCTCAGATCACGTGCAGCCCAGGTGTGTGGAATGTTCTTCCTCGGACCTGTAATGAAAAAGCCATTAACACGCTGTATGGCCACAGAAAGCAAAGCTGCATGAGGTATATAATAGCAACACGACGTGACTACTACACGAGTTAAGAAAAGAACGACACGAGATACATACTAATAACGCTTAACACTACAGAGAAAAACGACACGAAGTATAGTGGTGACCAAAACACACACTACACAGAGAACGACATGAGGTGGCACAGGAAGCAACACGAGGTGCTGCAATGTTCTGCACGCAATAGAACAAAAATGACACGAAGACACAACAAGGAAAACGACACAAGCTGACAACAGAAACCGACACGAAGTGGTTGCAAACAAGCAAGACACGAGGTCTACAGAAAGCAACATGAAGTGTGGTCAAGGCGAGAAAGACACGAAGTGAAATAACCCTTGAAAAAATAAGAAGAACAACTCGAGCACAAAATAGCTCGAATGAACGACTCGAAGTAATATGAGAACAGCACGAGGTGAGAAATAACGACACGAGGTACGCACGATGACTACAACACGAAATAAAGAAAACGACACGAAGTTCATAAACACAACACGAAGTGAAACAGAAACCGACACGAGTTTGAAAACAACACGAAGACGAAACTCAAGAATTGACACGGAGTGTGGTCAAGGTGAGAAAGACACGAAGTCTAAAGCGAAAAACCAACACGAAGACAGAATACAAAGAAAACGACACGAAGTGCATAAACATAACACGAAGACATAACTACTGAAATAATATGAAAGACACGGACACAACACGAAGACCAACACAGAAACCGACACGAAGTGGACGACATGGAGACAGCACTGACAGACTCGACTTGAGATATTTAACGCTTGAACTTAGAGAAGAGTGCACGAAGTAAAAACAACAACACGAGGACGAAGGACAGACACGGCTATCACGACACGTGATGAAGAAGTGAACCCAGACATGAAACGACTAGAGGAACAACACTAAGTGATATGAAAACACAAGAGCAATCATACAGAATGACTCGAGATGAACAACATGAATGCTAACCACACGAGGTTCATACAGAAGCAACTCGAGCTACTTCAGAAGAAACAGCTCGAAGACCATCAGCACACAACTGAAACAACACGAAGTACAGAAACAGTACGGACACGCGAAGTATTACCTCTTAGCAGCTATTTCTTGTAAAACATGGATAATTCAAGTGCAAGATATCTGATTAAGAAGAACAACAGTTAACATAGTGTTGCTCATCATCAAAACGCTTAGGTCGTGGTGGTATGATCGGCACGGCCATCCAATCGGTATTTCAGGTTTTAGACCCCCGGACCCGACCTAGCAGTTCATTTAAACAAAGTGTATTTAGAAAATGAACTTTTGAGCGCTGAGCTCAAACCGGGCATCCGATTTGGAATCCGTTAGTTCTGAAAAGTCACTTTCATCTCCCAGGTCATGTTGGAACAAGCGACACGACCATCCGATCGGTATTTCAGGTTTTAGACCCCCGGACCCGACCTGGCAGTTCATTTAAACAAAGTGTATTTTGAAAACGAATTTTTGAGCGCCGAGCTCAAACCGGGCATCCGATTTGGATTCCACTAGTTCTAACAAGTCACTTTCATCTCCCAAGTTGTGTTGGAATGATCGGTATGGCCATCCGACAGGTATTTCAGGTTTTAGACCCTCGGACCCGACCTGGCAGTTCATTTAAACTAAGTGTATTTTTAAAATGAACTTTTGAGCGCCGAGCTCAAACCGGGCATCCGATTTGGATTCCGTCAGTTCTGACAAGTCACTTTTATCTCCCAAGTCGTGTTGCAATGATCGGCACGGCCATCCGACTGGTATTTCAGGATTTAGACCCTCGGACCCGACTTGACAGTTCATTTAAACAAAGTGTATTTAGAAAATGAACTTTTGAGCGCCGAGCTCAAACCGAGCATCCGATTTGGATTCGGTCAGTTTGGACAAGTCACTTTCATCTCCAAAGTCATGCTGGAATGATCGGCATGGCCATCCGATTGGTATTTCAGGTTTTAGACCCCCGGACCCGACCTGACAGTTCATTTAAACAAAGTGTATTTTAAAAATGAACGTTTGAGCGCCCAGCTCAAACCGGGCATCCGATTTGTATTCCTTCAGTTCCGACAAGTCACATTCATCTCCCAGGTCATGTTGGAATGATCAGCATGGCCATCTGACCAGTATTTTAGGTTTTAGACCCCCAGACCCCACTTCGCAGTTCATATAAATAAAGTGTATTTAGAAAATGAACTTTTGAGCGCCGAGCTCAAACCGAGCATCCGATTTAGATTTCGTCAGTTCTGACAAGTCACTTTCATCTCTCAGGTTGTGTTGGAATGATCGACATGGCCATCCGACTGGTATTTCAGGTTTTAGACCCCCGGACCCGATTTGGCAGTTCATTTAAACTAAGTGTATTTAGAAAATGAACATTTGAGCACTGAGCTCAAACCGGGTATCCGATTTAGATTCTGCCAGTTCTGCCAAGTCACTTTCATCTCCCAGGTCATGCTGGAATGATCGGCACAGTCATCCGACTGGTATTTCAGGTTTTAGACCCCCGGACCTGACTTGGCAGTTCAATTAAACAAAGTGTATTTAGAAAATGAACTTTTGAGCACCGAGCTCAAACCGGGCATCCGATTTGGATTCCGTCAGTTCTGAAAAGTCACTTTAATATCCAAGGTCGTGTTGGAATGATCGTCATGGCTATCCGACAGATATTTCAAGTTTTAGACCCCCGGACCCGACTTGGCAGTTCATTTAAACAAAGTGTATTTAGAAAATGAACTTTTGAGCGCCGAGATCAAACCGAGCATCCGATTTGGATTCCGTCAGTTCTGACAAGTCACTTTCATCTCCCAAGTCGTGTTGGAATGATCGGCATGACCATCCGACCGGTATTTTAGATTTTAGACCCCCGGACCTGATTTGGCAGTTCATTTAAACTAAGTGTATTTAGAAAATAAACTTTTGAGCGCCGAGCTCAAACCGGGCATCCGATTTAGAATCTTTCAGTTCTGAAAAGTCACTTTCATCTCCAAAGTCATGTTGGAATGATCGGCATGGCCATCCGATTGGTATTTCAAGTTTTAGACCCCCGGACCCGACCTGGCAGTTCATTTAAACAAAGTGTATTTTAAAAATGACCGTTTGAGCGCCGAGCTCAAACCGGCCATCCGATTTGGATTCCTTCATTTCTGACAAGTCACTTTCATCTCCCAGGTCGTGTTGGAATGATCAGCATGGCCATCCGACCGGTATTTCAGGTTTTAGACCCCCGGACCCGACTTGGCAGTTCATTTAAATAAAGTGTATTTGAAAAATGAACTTTTGAGCGCCGAGCTCAAACCGACCATCCGATTTAGATTCCGTCAGTTCTGACAAGTCACCTTCATCTTTTAGGTCCTGTTGGAACGATTGACATGGCCATCCGATCGGTATTTCAGGTTTTAGACCCCCGGACCCGACTTGGCAGTTTATTTAAACAAAGTGTATTTATAAAATGAACTCTTGAGCGCCAAGCACAAACCGGGCATCCGATTTGGATTCCGTCTGTTCTGACAAGTCACTTTCATCTCCCAGGTCGTGTTGGAATGATCGGCATGGCCATCCGATTGGTATTTCAGGTTTTAGACCCCTAGACCCGACCTGGCAGTTCATTTAAACAAAGTGTATTTTGAAAATGAACATTTGAGCGCCTAGCTCAAACCGGGCATCCGATTTGGATTCCGTCAGTTCTAACAAGTCACTTTCATCTCCCAGGTCATGTTGGAACGATCGGAATGGCCATCCGACTGGTATTTCTGATTTTAGACCCCCGGACCCGACCTGGCAGTTCATTTAAACAAAGTGTATTTAGAAAATAAACTTTTGAGCGCCGAGCTCAAACCGGGCATCCGATTTGAAATCCGTTAGTTCTGACAAGTCACTTTCATCTCCTAGGTCATGTTGGAATGATCGGCACAGCCATCCGACCGGTATTTCAGGTTTTAGACCCCCGGACCCGATTTGGCAGTTCATTTAAACTAAGTGTATTTAGAAAATAAACTTTTGAGCGCCGAGCTCAAACCGGGCATCCGATTTGGATTCCGTTAGTTCTGACAAGTCACTCTCATCTCCCAAGTCATGTTGGGATGATCGACATGGCCATCCGATTGGTATTTCAGGTTTTAGACCCCCGGATCCGACCTGGCAGTTCATTTAAACTAGGTGTATTTAGAAAATGAACATTTGGGCGCCGAGCTCAAACCGGACATCCGATTTGGATTTCGTCAGTTCTGAAAAGTCACTTTCATCTCTCAGGTCGTGGTGGAATGATCGGCATGGCCATCCGACCAGTATTTCAGGTTTTAGACCCCCGGACCCGACCTGGCAGTTCATTTAAACAAAGTGTATTTAGAAAATGAACTTTTGAGCGCCGAGCCTAAACCGAGCATCCGATTTGGATTCGGTCAGTTTTGACAAGTCACTTTCATCTCCAAAGTCATGCTGGAATGATCGGCATGGCCATCCGATTGGTATTTTTGGTTTTAGACCCCCGGACCCGACCTGACAGTTCATTTAAACAAAGTGTATTTTAAAAATGAACGTTTGAGCGCCGAGCTCAAACCGGACATCCTATTTGGATTCCTTCAGTTCTGACAAGTCACTTTCATCTCCCAAGTCGTGTTGGAATAATCAGCATGGCCATCTGACCGGTATTTCAGGTTTTAGACCCCCGGACCCGACTTGGCAGTTCATTTAAATAAAGTGTATTTAGAAAATGAACTTTTGAGCGCCGAGCTCAAACCGAGCATCCGATTTAGATTTCGTCAGTTCTGACAAGTCACTTTCATCTCCAAGGTCATGTTGAAATGATCGGCACGGCCATCCGACTGGTATTTCAGGTTTTAGATCCCCAGACCCGATTTGGCAGTTCATTTAAACTAAGTGTATTTAGAAAATGAACTTTTGAGCACTGAGCTCAAACCGGGTATCCGATTTGGATTCCGTCAGTTTTGACAAGTCACTTTCATCAACCAGGTCGTGCTGGAATGATCGGCATGGTCATCCGAATGGTATTTCAGGTTTTAGACCCCCGGACCCGACTTGGCAGTTCAATTAAACAAAGTGTATTTAGAAAATGAACTTTTGAGAACCGAGCTCAAACCGAGCATCCGATTTGGATTCCGTCAGTTCTGAAAAGTCAATTTAATCTCCCAGGTCGTGTTGGAATGATCGTCATGGCTATCCGACCGATATTTCAAGTTTTAGACCCCCGGACCCGACTTGGCAGTTCATTTAAACAAAGTGTATTTAGAAAATGAACTTTTGAGCGCCGAGATCAAACCGAGCATCCGATTTGGATTCCGTCAGTTCTGACAAGTCACTTTCATCTCCCAAGTCGTGTTGGAATGATCGGCACGGCTATCCGACCGGTATTTCAGGTTTTAGACCCCCGGACCCGATTTGGCAATTCATTTAAACTGAGTGTATTTAGAAAATAAAATTTTGAGCGCCGAGCTCAAACCGGGCATCCGATTTGGAATCTTTCAGTTCTGACAAGTCACTTTCATCTCCAAAGTCATGTTGGAATGATCGACATGGCCATCTGATTGGTATTTCAAGTTTTAGACCCCCGGACCCGACCTGGCAGTTCATTTAAACAAAGTGTATTTTAAAAATGAACGTTTGAGCGCCGAGCTCAAACCGGGCATCCGATTTAGATTCCTTCAGTTCTGACAAGTCACTTTCATCTCCCAGGTCGTGTTGGAATGATCAGCACGGCCATCCGACCGGTATTTCAGGTTTTAGACCCCTGGACCCGACTTGGCAGTTCATTTAAATAAAGTGTATTTGGAAAATGAACTTTTGAGCGCCGAGCTCAAACCGAGCATCCGATTTAGATTCCGTCAGTTCTGACAAGTCACCTTCATCTTTTAGGTCGTGTTGGAATGATCGGCACGGCCATCCAACCGATATTTCAGGTTTTAGACCCCCGAACCCGACTTGGCAGTTTATTTAAACAATGTGTATTTATAAAATGAACTCTTGAATGCCGAGCTCAAACCGAGCATCCGATTTAGATTCCGTCAAATCTGACAAGTCACTTTCATCTCCCAGGTCGTTTTGGAATGATCGGCACGGCCATCCGATCGGTATTTCAGGTTTTAGACCTCCGGACCCGACCTGGCAGTTCATTTAAACAAAGTGTATTTTGAAAATGAACATTTGAGCGTCGAGCTCAAACCGGACATCCGATTTGGATTCCGTCTGTTCTGACAAGTCACTTTCATCTCCCAGGTCGTGTTGGAATGATCGGCATGGCTATCCGGCCGGTATTTCAGGTTTTAGACCCTCGGACCCGATTTGGCAGTTCATTTAAACAAAGTGTATTTAGAAAATGAACTTTTGGGCGCCGAGCTCAAACCGGGCATCCGATTTGGATTCCGTCAGTTCTGAAAAGTCACTTTCATCTCTCAGGTCGTGGTGGAACGATCGGCATGGCCATCCGATTGGTATTTCAAGTTTTAGACCCCCGGACCCGACCTGGCAGTTCATTTAAACAAAGTGTATTTTAAAAATGAACGTTTGAGCGCCGAGCTCAAACCGGACATCCGATTTGGATTCCTACAGTTCTGACAAGTCACTTTCATCTCCCAGGTCGTGTTGGAATGATCAGCACGGCCATCCGACCGGTATTTCAGGTTTTAGACCCCTGGACCCGACTTGGCAGTTCATTTAAATATAGTGTATTTGGAAAATGAACTTTTGATCGTCGAGCTCAAACCGGGCATCCAATTTGGATTCCACTAGCTCTGACAAGTCACTTTCATCTCTCAGGTTGTGTTGGAATGATCGGTATGGCCATCCGACTGGTATTTCAGGTTTTAGACCCCCGGACCCGACCTGGCAGTTCATTTAAACTAAGTGTATTTTTAAAATGAACGTTTGAGCGCCGAGCTCAAACCGGGCATCCGATTTGGATTCCGTCAGTTCTGACAAGTCACTTTCATCTTCCAAGTCGTGTTGGAATGATCGGCATGGCCATCCGACGGTATTTCAGGTTTTATACCCCCGGACCAGATTTGGCAGTTCATTTAAACTAAGTGTAGTTAGAAAATGAACTTTTGAGCGCCGAGCTCAAACCAGGCATCCAATTTGGATTCCGTCAGTTCTGACAAGTCACTTTCATCTCCCAGGTCGTGTTGGAATGATCGGCATGGCCATCCGATCGGTATTTCAGGTTTTAGACCCCCGGTCCCGACCTGGCAGTTCATTTAAACTAAGTGTATTTTGAAAATGAACGTTTGAGCGCCGACTCAAACCGGGCATCCGATTTAGATTCCGTCAGTTTTGACAAGTCACTTTCATCTCCCAAGTCATGTTGGATTGATCGGCATGGCCATTTGACCGGTATTTCAGGTTTTAGACCCCCGGACCCGACCTGGCAGTTCATTTAAACTAAGTGTATTTTGAAAATGAACGTTTGAGCACTGGGCTCAAACCGGGCATCCGATTTAGATTCCAGTAGTTCTGACAAGTCACTTTCATCTCCCAGGTCGTGTTGGAATGATCGGCACGGCCATCCGACCGGTATTTCAAGTTTTAGACCCCCGGACCCGACTTAGCAGTTCATTTAAATTAAGTGTATTTTGAAAATGAACTTTTGAGCGCCGAGCTCAAACCGGGCATCCGATTTGGGTTCCGTCAGTTCTAAAAAATCACTTTCATCTCTCAGGTTGTGTTGGAATGATCGGCATGGCCATCTGACCGGTATTTCAGGTTTTAGACCCCCGGACCCGACCTGGCAGTTCATTTAAACAAAGTGTATTTAGAAAATAAACTTTTGAGCACCGAGCTCAATCCGAGCATCCGATTTAGATTCCGTCAGTTCTGAGAAGTCACTTTCATCTCCCTGGTCATGTTGGAATGATCGGCACGGCCATCCGACCGGTATTTCGAGTCTTAGACCCCCGGACCCGATTTGGCAGTTCATTTAAACTAGGTGTATTTAGAAAATGAACTTTTGGGCGCCGAGCTCAAACCGGGCATCCGATTTGGATTTCGTCAGTTCTGAAAAGTCACTTTCATCTCTCAGGTCGTGTTGGAATGATCGGCATGGCCATCCGACCGGTATTTCAGGTTTTAGACCCCCGGACCCGACCTGGCAGTTCATTTAAACAAAGTGTATTTAGAAAATGAACTTTTGAGCGCCGAGCTCAAACCGAGCATCCGATTTGGATTCGGTCAGTTTTGACAAGTCACTTTCATCTCCAAAGTCATGCTGGAATGATCGGCATGGCCATCCGATTGGTATTTTAGGTTTTAGACCCCCGGACCCGACCTGACAGTTCATTTAAACAAAGTGTATTTTAAAAATGAACGTTTGAGCGCCGAGCTCAAACCGGACATCCTATTTGGATTCCTTCAGTTCTGACAAGTCACTTTCATCTCCCAGGTAATGTTGGAATAATCAGCACGGCCATCTGACCGGTATTTCAAGTTTTAGACCCCCGGACCCGACTTGGCAGTTCATTTAAATAAAGTGTATTTAGAAAATGAAGTTTTGAGCGCCGAGCTCAAACCGAGCATCCGATTTAGATTTCGTCAGTTCTGACAAGTCACTTACATCTCCAAGGTCATGTTGGAATGATCGGCATGGCCATCCGACTGGTATTTCAGGTTTTAGACCCCCAGACCCGATTTGGCAGTTCATTTAAACTAAGTGTATTTAGAAAATGAACTTTTGAGCACTGAGCTCAAACCGGGTATCCGATTTGGATTCCGTCAGTTTTGACAAGTCACTTTCATCTCCCAGGTCGTGCTGGAATGATCGGCATGGTCATCCGACTGGTATTTCAGGTTTTAGACCCCCGGACCCGACTTGGCAGTTCAATTAAACAAAGTGTATTTAGAAAATGAACTTTTGAGAACCGAGCTCAAACCGGGCATCCGATTTGGATTCCGTCAGTTCTGAAAAGTCACTTTAATCTCCCAGGTCGTGTTGGAATGATCGTCATGGCTATCCGACCGATATTTCAAGTTTTAGACCCCCGGACCTGACTTGGCAGTTCATTTAAACAAAGTGTATTTAGAAAATGAACTTTTGAGCGCCGAGATCAAACCGAGCATCCGATTTGGATTCCGTCAGTTCTGACAAATCACTTTCATCTCCCAAGTCGTGTTGGAATGATTGGCACGGCTATCCGATCGGTATTTCAGGTTTGAGACCCCCGGATCCGATTTGGCAGTTCATTTAAACTAAGTGTATTTAGAAAATAAACTTTTGAGCGCCGAGCTCAAACCGGGCATCCGATTTGGAATCTTTCAGTTCTGACAAGTCACTTTCATCTCCAAAGTCATGTTGGAATGATCGGCATGGCCATCTGATTGGTATTTCAAGTTTTAGACCCCCGGACCCGACCTGGCAGTTCATTTAAACAAAGTGTATTTTAAAAATGAACGTTTGAGCGCCGAGCTCAAACCGGACATCCGATTTGGATTCCTTCAGTTCTGACAAGTCACTTTCATCTCCCAGGTCGTGTTGGAATGATCAGCACGGCCATCCGACCGGTATTTCAGGTTTTAGACCCCTGGACCCGACTTGGCAGTTCATTTAAATATAGTGTATTTGGAAAATGAACTTTTGAGCGCCGAGCTCAAACCGAGCATCCGATTTAGATTCCGTCAGTTCTGACAAGTCACCTTCATCTTTTAGGTCGTGTTGGAATGATCGGCACGGCCATCCGACCGGTATTTTAGGTTTTAGACCCCCGGACCCGACTTGGCAGTTTATTTAAACAATGTGTATTTATAAAATGAACTCTTGAATGCCGAGCTCAAACCGAGAATCCGATTTAGATTTCGTCAAATCTGACAAGTCACTTTCATCTCCCAGGTCGTTTTGGAACGATCGGCATGGCCATCCGATCGGTATTTCAGTTTTAGACCCCCGGACCCGACCTGGCAGTTCATTTAAACAAAGTGTATTTTGAAAATGAACGTTTGAGCGTCGAGCTCAAACCGGGCATCCGATTTGGATTCCGTCAGTTCTGACAAGTCACTTTCATCTCCCAGGTCGTGTTGGAACGATCGGCATGGCTATCCGATCGGTATTTCAGGTTTTAGACCCTTGGACCCGATTTGGCAGTTCATTTAAACAAAGTGTATTTAGAAAATGAACTTTTGGGCGCCGAGAAAAAACCGGGCATGCGATTTGGATTTCGTCAGTTCTGAAAAGTCACTTTCATCTCTCAGGTCGTGGTGGAATGATCGACATGGCCATCCGACCGGTATTTCAGGTTTTAGACCCCCGGACCCAACCTGGCAGTTCATTTAAACAAAGTGTATTTAGAAAATGAACTTTTGAGCGCCGAGACCAAACCGAGCATCCGATTTGGATTCCGTCAGTTCTGACAAGTCACTTTCATCTCCCAAGTCATGTTGGAATGATTGGCACGGCTATCCGATCGGTATTTCAGGTTTTAGACCCCCGGATCCGATTTGGCAGTTCATTTAAACTAAGTGTATTTAGAAAATAAACTTTTGAGCGCCGAGCTCAAACCGGACATCCGATTTGGAATCTTTCAGTTCTGACAAGTCACTTTAATCTCCAAAGTCATGTTGGAATGATCGGCATGGCCATCTGATTGGTATTTCAAGTTTTAGACCCCCGGACCCGACCTGCCAGTTCATTTAAACAAAGTGTATTTTAAAAATGAACGTTTGAGCGCCGAGCTCAAACCGGGCATCCGATTTGGATTCCGTCAGTTCTGACAAGTCACATTCATCTTCCAAGTCATGTTGGAATGATCGGCATGGCCATCCGACCGGTATTTCAGGTTTTATACCCCTGGACCGGATTTGGCAGTTCATTTAAACTAAGTGTATTTAGAAAATGAACTTTTGAGCGCCGAGCACAAACCAGTCATCCAATTTGGATTCCGTCTGTTCTGACAAGTCACTTTCATCTCCCAGGTCGTGTTGGAATGATCGGCATGGCCATCCGACTGGTATTTCAAGTTTTAGACCCCCAGACCCGACCTTGCAGTTCATTTAAACTAAGTGTATTTTGAAAATGAACGTTTGAGCGCCGACTCAAACCGGGCATCCGATTTAGATTCCGTCAGTTTTGACAAGTCACTTTCATCTCCCAAGTTACGTTGGAATGATCGGCATGGCTATTTGACCGGTATTTCAGGTTTTAGACCCCCGGACCCGACCTGGCAGTTCATTTAAACTAAGTGTATTTTGAAAATGAACGTTTGAGCACTGGGCTCAAACCGGGCATCCGATTTGGATTCCAGTAGCTCTGACAAGTCACTTTCATCTCCCAGGTCGTGTTGGAATGATCGGCACGGCCATCCGACCGGTATTTCAAGTTTTAGACCCCCGGACCCGACTTGGCAGTTCATTTATATTAAGTGTATTTTGAAAATGAACTTTTGAGCGCCGAGCTCAAACTGGGCATCCGATTTGGGATCCGTCAGTTCTGAAAAATCACTTTCATCTCTCAGGTTGTGTTGGAATGATCGGCATGGCCATCTGACTGGTATTTCAGGTTTTAGACCCCCGGACCCGACCTGGCAGTTCATTTAAACAAAGTGTATTTAGAAAATAAACTTTTGAGCACCGAGCTCAATCCGAGCATCCGATTTAGATTCCGTCAGTTCTGAGAAGTCACTTTCATCTCCCAGGTCATGTTGGAATGATTGGCACGGCCATCCGACCGGTATTTCGAGTTTTAGACCGCCGGACCCGATTTGGCAGTTCATTTAAACTAGGTGTATTTAGAAAATGAACTTTTGAGCGCCGAGCTCAAACCGGGCATCCGATTTGGATTCCGTCAGTTCTGAAAAGTCACTTTCATCTCCCAGGTCGTGTTGGAATGATCGACACAGCCATCCCACCGATATTTTAGGTTTTAGACCCCCGGACCCGACTTGGCAATTCATTTAAACAAAGTGTATTTAGAAAATGAAATTTTGAGCGCCGAGCTCAAACCGGGCATCCGATTTGGATTCCGTCAGTTATGACAAGTCACTTTCATCTCTCAGGTCATGTTGGAATGATCGGCACGGCCATCCGACCCCCGAACCTCAGATTTCTCAATTCTTCTAAACTAAGTGAGTTTTAAAAACTAGGGAGTTTTAAAATTTCAAATGAACATAATTGAGTAATTCCATCAAAATAATAACATAGTAAACACTCACCTGTGCGGCCTGTGCTGTGGTGGTAGTGGATTGCTGAGGGACCATTCCCCCCTGGGATAGGAGGTCACTGATTGCCTGCAAAATGATTGCATGCTGGCTAGAGATCTCCTGTTGGAACTACTGCTGCTGCCGCTGCAAATCAGAAATCTGCGATCGGACCATGTCCATCATGTCGCTGGCAGAAGCGCTGGGGAAAATTCTAGGTATAGTGAAGGCACTGCTACTGGTTTGGGCAGAGCTAGAACTCGCACACGATGATATCACCGCGCTAGCATCTAGGCTCTCCCCAAAACCATATAGTCAGCCTTTCTTCGGTACGCCAGCTGTTGCCACCCACTCCACCGGATTGAACTCCGGCTGCTGCGTGTCTCCCTCCCCGTACTTCTCTGTCACTTCTTTGCTATATGTTTCCTACAAATTGAATAAAATAACTAGTCAATTTCATATGAATTTCATGCCGATTTAAATGAACGGTACAAGTTGCATATGTAGATAAACTTACCGCTGCTGACTTAGCTGTCTCACTCACAAATTGATTAGTCACCTTCTTTTTGTGTGTTCTGTCGAATACCTTGAGGAACGATGGAGGTCGATTAAGCTCCACAGCCTGTTATAGAATTCATAGTAAAAAAAAGTCAAATATTGGGATAAATTGTAAGAAGATAAATTGTTATATTACTTACCAATTTTTGTTTATGAGCCACATAAGAGATGGACCCACTCGTATGCAAATTTGAACCTGGTTTTGACGCCCTGTTTACTTTGGCTTTTTCAGACTTTTCTATCCACTTGGGGTCGGTAAAATGGTTACAAGATATCTCCCAATCCTCCTGCCTCATCCATAGAGGGCGGTGCGCCTTCCACAATTGTCGGTCTTCACTCCCCCCACTCAATTTTTTAGCATGTGCTCGGGCCTCATGTATTTTCCTCTTATAACTTGACTGCATAGTAGACTCCTAGGCACGACGACATCTCGCCGCGTCATGTCCACACGTGAATTGAAAAGATCGCTGTAAATCAATTACTTTTCACACTTAGTAACTGTTGTGAATTGAGTTTGGGAAATACTTGAATTAAATAACGTAATTACTTACTAAGAACATGTTGTACAATGAATCGCGGACGGCCATCGAAAATTCTCTGAAAGTGGATGCTGCCCCGGGCACATGTGCCAACATGAGTTCGGTGGAATGATGGACAGCATTGTGGGGTTCAAATTTCTTACTGCAATTACAAATGTCAAAATATTCATATTAGACAGTTGAAGGCTAATTAAATAATGAATGTAATATAACCCTATAGATTTACCCGGAGATCCAACACGGGCGACGTCTATCATGGGCCGTGCCTCCCTCGTGACGACTGCCGGCATCGTCAAGTGGCTGACTGGTGGGGGTGTGCCCTGTACAAGTGGGAGGTGGTGGGAGGACACTGGGATCTGTAAGAATAGATCTTCACAAGTAAAACTAAGTGTATTACAGATCTTCGAAATAACATAATTAAGTAAGGAGGGCACTGGGACCTATATATACCTGCAGTGGGAGGTGGTGGGTGTGGCATCTGCACAACAGGTGGGAGACCACTGAGACCTGCAAGAATTACTTTTCATAAGTAAAACAAATATTGGAGAATTTAAATTAAAATATACATACCTGCAGCGGGAGGTGGTGGGGGTGGCATCTGCACAACAGGTGGGAGACCACTGAGACCTGCAAGAATTAATTTTCATAAGTAAAACAAATGTTGGAGAATTTAAATTAAAATATACATACCTGCAGCGGGAGGTGGTGGGGGTGGCGTCTGCACAACAGGTGGGAGGCCACTAAGACCTGCAAGAATTAATTTTCATAAGTAAAACAAATATTGGAGAATTTAAATTAAAATATACATACTTGCAGCGGGAGGAGGTGGGGGAGGCATCTGCACAACAGGTGGGAGGCCATTGAGACCTGCAAGAATTAATTTTCATAAGTAAAATAAATATTGGGAACTTTAAATTAAAATATACATACCTGTAGCGGGAGGTGGTGGGGGTGGTGTCTGCACAATAGGTGGGAGGCCACTAAGACCTACAAGAATTAATTTTCATGTGGAGTGATACAAATATTACGAACATATAATTAAAATATACATACCTGCAGCGGGAGGTGGTGGGGGTGACATCTGCACAATAGGTGGGAGGCTACTGACACCTACAAGATTTAATTTTCATAAGTAAAATAAATATTGGAGAATTTAAATTAAAATATACATACCTGCAGTGGAAGGTGGTGGGGATGGCGTTTGCACAATAGGCAACGAGCCGACACTTGAACCTAAAAAAATTCTTTTAGGCTAGTAAATGATGTAAACATTTATATAGCTAAATTTTTTAATAGATATACATGTGCCCGAAGAAGACGCCAAACAGGAGGGAGTAGAGCCCTTGTCACTACCCTGTCTCCTCCCACTCCCAGTACGACCTCCTCGAACCATTTCTTTATTACTAACAAAACAATTAATACATATTAATCTTCAATTGCACAAGACTAAAATATCTGTTATTAAAAATTATGCAAAAAGGTAAGGATATCTCACTAAATTATGAAAATGTGCCTCCCTCATGTTGATGATATATCTAACTCATCATCATCTTCGTCATCCATAGTAGCCTCATCAGATTCAAATTCTTCGTCTTCATCTGATTTTTCCTCCCCTCTAACATCAACATTTAGCTCCATCGGATCGACTTCTTCCACTTCATCTCGCGTACGTAATGACAGTGGCTCATCAGATTCGTCCAGATTAAACCTAGAGGAACTGACAACGCCAACCTCTGAGACATCTCCACTCATAGTTAACTCATAAGTGGGAAAGAGTTTTGAATTAACCCTGCAAACTGCCCACCAATCTCTATTCTTGGATGATGGATAGCTTGAATAGTACACTTGCTGGGCTTGTGCGGCTAAAATGAACGGTTCATAGGTCTTAAGTTTAGACCTATGCTTGACATCGACAATCTCATAATTTGTGTCATGTCGAACAGAACTAGGATCAAACCATTGACACTTAAATATGTATACATGATTGTCTTGTCCCAAATACTGAAGTTCTAAGACTTCTTCAAGAATACCATAGTAGTCCAATTCCACTTCATTGTATAAACTTCCCTTCACAGATACGCCGTTGTTCATCGTAGACTTACTTCGCCCATAATCCCTTGTATGAAATTTGTATCAATTCACAATATATCCTGGAAAGGCACGTGTCAGGTTCGAGGGGCCATAACTTATCTGTTGTACTCTTTGATCAGTAATGAGACCTTGTTCAACCTATATTCAAATTAGAGTAGTTAAAATAATAACAATTACCTCAACATACATAAATACAAACATATATATTCAACGATGACACTAACTCGGTTTCTCAGCCATTTGACAAAAAACTTCTCGCGTTCTTTTTCAATCTCCACGTCCTGGATATTTGGGCATTTTTCAGCTAATTCTGAATCATATTGCCTGCAATATAAATGCACTACTACTTTAAATGAACTACAGAAGAAGGATGAACAACTTGACTTGCTGGAAATGTGAGTTAAGAACTTACTCAACATAAGGTTCAATCTCGAGACAATTCAGAAGAATATATATCTCAGCGGCATGCAACTCTCTATCTTCGAGAGTGCGAGTCAAGCAACGTCCGAACGCACGTCCAGGATGTTTAAATATGGAGAGCCGATCGGACGATTCATCCACTCCCCCATCATCATTACGTGGAGGTCGAGTACGACGAGTTTGAATCTCTGGCTCAAAGTACATAGAACATAAGTTTGAAATTTCTTCAAGAATGTATGCCTCAGCAATCGAACCCTCCACCTGTGCCTTGTTGCGGACTTTCATTTTTAATTCATGCATGCACCTATAACAACAAGCCAGATGGCAACGATATGTACCGGCTATGGACGACTTGTAAGTTAACAAAAATTATCACATACCTCTCAAATGGATACATCCATCGAAATTGTACTGGCCCTCCGACGATAGCCTCATATGGCAAATGAACGACCATGTGCTCCATCGAATCAAAGAATACCGGAGGAAATATCTTCTCTAGCTTGCAAACGATTGTGACAACTTTTTCTTCGATAGTTTGTACATCCCAAAGTCTGAGTTCTGATGCACATAAAATCTTAAAAAATTGACTCATCTCAGCTAGTGCTCCCCATATCTGCTTTGGCAACAAATCACGAAATGCAATGACAGTAGCCTCTCCATGAACACATGATAGTCGTGACTTTTCATACCATATATTTTCCCCTCATTAACATTCACACAACGGGCTATGTTGGATGCATATCTATATGGGAATCTCAACTGTTTCAACCACTGGCACACTTCCTTGATCTGTATATCATGAAGCACGTAAGTTGCTTTAGGCTGCACAGTTTTGCCATTTACGTTTTGTAGTTCCAGTTCTAGACGTTTACAAAGCATCTTTAAATCCATACATGCTTTGACGTGTCCTTTGTTTTCCCTTTAACATTCATGATCGTATTGAACACATTATCAAAAAAATTCTTCTCGGTATGCATGACATCCAGATTGTGTCGTACAAGAAGAGTTGACCAATAAGGTAATTCCCAAAAAATACTTTTCTTGTTCTAGTTGTGATCCTTTCCAAAACTAGGGAGTTGTCGTGTGCTACCAGACAATTGTACTACATCTGGTAAATTGTGCACCCGTGATGCCATATGTAGACCCGACACCCGTTGCAAGTCAGCTTCATCCATTTCAACAGTATTTTTTTAAACGAGTCTTTTTGCCTTCGAAAAAGATGGTCACTTGGTAGCAACCGCCGATAGCAATCAAACCAGTATATTTTCCCACCATGTTTCAATACAAATGATTTGGTATCTTCCATACAGTAAGGACATGCTAACCTTCCATGTGTGCTCCAACCAGATAGCATTCCATATGCAGGGAAATCACTTATAGTCCAGATCAGTGCAGCCTTCATAATAAAATTTTGCTTCCTATATGCATCATAAGTAACAACTCCATCAGTCCATAAAAATTTGAGCTCATCAATCAACGGCCTGAGATATATGTCCAAATTTTTTCGAGACTTTTTGGACCAGGAATTACTAAGGACAAAAACAGATTTTCTCGCTTCATGCACATGTGCGGCGGAAGGTTGTACGGTGTCATGAACACTGGCCAACAAGAATAAGATGCCACTGAACCACCGAATGGATTAAAACCATCTGTGCATAAACCCAATCGAACATTACGTGACTCCCTTGAAAAGGCAAGATGAGTACGACTAAAGTGAGTTCAAGCTTCACCATCGGCAGGATGACTGATTATATCATCGGCACGACATACTCTTTCGGTGTGCCATGTCATATGTCGAGCCGTCTTTGAGGATATATACAGCCGCTACAGCCTAGGCACAAGAGGGAAGTATCGCAACGCCTTGTAAGGTACATCTTTTGCCTTTGAATTGACCCCCCCTTAGGTTTGAATCTGTCATGGCCACAAATGGAACATGATATCTTATCTGCATCATCTTTTTAATATAACATACAATAATTCGGACATGCATCTATTTTCACATATCCAAGTCCTAAGTCATTGATCATCTTTTTTACACGGTAAAAAGTTTTTGGCAACTTCTCGTCTCGAGGCAACATACTCTTGATCAAGAGGAGGAGACGGTCAAAACAAGTCTCACTGATGTGAAATTCAGATTTCAAGTTCAACAACTGTGACACTGCAGACAATCGAGTGTGCTTTTCACAACCATCCCACAGTGGCTCATCAGCATCCCTAAGTAGTTCAAAAAATCTTCCGGCTGTCTTATTCGGTGCTTCCTCATGAACATTAAAACTAGGACCAGCAGCATCTACAACCATATCCACGTACCCACTTGTGCCTACAATATTGTCGGGCTCATACCTCAAGAATTGCTCACCATGACACGTCCAATTCGTATAACCATCTACAAACCCTTTCGTGTACAAATGATGTTGCACATCCCATGTTGAACGCCACCTCAAGTTTCTAAAACTTGAACAAGGGCATCGAATGTGACCGTCGCGGTCTATTGCTACATTTTGATTCCCCAATGCAAATTGAATGAAACTCTCAACCCCATCCTTAAAGTCAACTGACACCACCCGGTCAACTATTCTACGATACATCCATGAACGATCTGTCGACATTTTACCTGCACCCAATAAATGACAATACACATCCTAACTTTCAAATCATTACTCATGATATTACACCCGACCCTTTCCTCACATCGTTCATCATAGACCATTTGCAGTTGGAAGAGGAATATTAATTAAATTATCACTTTTTAACCCATCCATGAAGGTTTGATCGCACAATCACTTACTATATGTGCTGCACGATTTGCTAAAAATTTCGGCATCATCTCCCCACATTTCTCTGTTATACCAAAAATATTTATTGATTTTGAATTTTTCTTAAACACTTACAAGTAAGTGGTTAAGAAAACACTCAAAATCAATAATGGTATATCAGAGAAGAGTGAGGAGACACAACCGAAATTCTCAACAAACCATACAAACACATATAGTAAATGACTGCCTAAGTGTGTTCAAACATTCACAGACTGTCCAAATCAGACAATTCAAGACTTTGAGGTAGATATATACATTCTCATAAATAAATGAGAACATACACATCAATCCCAAAGTCTTGAACGGGAAGGCACATTGACACGGTTTTAACGCGCTCTCCTGAGGTGCGTGTAATGTTAGGTCGCACCCACGCACCTCAGCTCACAGGGAATACCCCATGCATTTATATAACATAAAATTAAATAACAACGCAATTATCATTATGCATATATCAAATTAAATAACACCCAAATTACAAAATTTTTCAAATGAAGAACATCAAAGCTAAACAATCTACATTTTTGAGTCAAATTAACATCAATTTTTTATTAAAATCACATTTAAAAATATATTTACATGCAATTAAAATCCATAAAGTTTTAAATCACAAAACGAATTTTTTGAGTATTTACCTATTGCTATAGAGAATTTTGATTTCTTTGTATTTATCCACATCTTTGTGTATATGTACTACTTCAGATATGTGGTCATTCCATTTCTCTATATCTTCTTATCATCATAAGACAAGGTTCAAATGGGATCACTTTCAGCCTTAGTGGAGCATCTATGGCCTCAAAAATGTATCCCTCAGTGACAGGGGAGCATATGTTGTCTAGGTTCTAGTGGCCCGTGCACTGCTATCTTTGGAGGGCATCCATTGCCTCTGGAGAGCATCACTAGTGTCAGAGGAGCATGCATTGCTGGTTCAAGGTATTTTGATGTCACTCGGAGCCGGTCGACCGACATACTGTTTGTGCCGACCTGGTTCTTTGGGCAATGCATGACCTGACTGATGGTGGGGGAGCATTTACAGTCGCTGGAGGGCATACTCGGTCTCAGGAGAGTATCCTTGGAGACAGGCGAGCATGCACGTCTAATGTACCCCGGAAGAGGATTTATGTTTAGTCAGGGGCATTGTTGTCCTTAATCTCCTGACTAATGACGCCCTAATCTCCTAGTATAAAAGGGTGAACTCTCTCTTTGTATTGTAATGGAGCCGTCTGATTATTAGTGGATTACTGCTGCGACCGTAGATGTAGGAAGGCATCTTGCCTCCGAACCACGTAAAAAATCCCTGTGTGTTCTTGTTATTGATCTTTTCTTTCTCCTTTCTTCTTCCCCCTCTGCTGGTTGTCCATCTCTGAAGGTATTGCGTTTCCTAACAAGGGTGCAGCTAAAATTGGAAGGCTGGCAGTCAAAATTTCTATCTCAAGCTGGTAGAGCCGTGTTGATTGACTCAGTCATATATTGTATGCCAGTTTTCCTTGCCTAAGTCACTTTTATCTCAAAGAAGGTGATCAATTTCATTGACCGGCTATGTGCAATTTTTTTTTGGTATGGAGAGAAAGGCACTAAACACAGGCATTGGGTAGCATGGTCAGATATCCAGAGACCTAAGTTAGAGGGAGGTCTGGTGTAGTACCCCAGAATTAATATATATAATTTTTGAATTATAAAATAGTTTTTTAGAAATTATAAAGGCCTAAATAAATTAATGAAGGATTATTGGATTAATAAGTCATTATAAGGCTCAATTAGGCTAATTAGTTAACCTAGCCTATCTAATTATTATCCAAAAGGTTAATAGACTAAGCCCATCAAGATTGGCCCATATTCTAGAAGGGTAATTGGCTTATTCACGTATTTTAAGGATAAATACTAATTATATAAGATAATTATATGGATAAACGAATAAAAGAGTTTTATCAAATTGAAACTCTATATACGTCACATGTAACGGTCTATCGGGCGACCGCCACAGCCCTGTAACGCACCTAGACACGACCGTTACATCCTGCAGATTCCGTAAGGTGAGGAAATTGTAAAAAGATTGGAACTTTGAAATCCTATCTACAAGAGATTGACTTAGGGAAGCTTATAACATTACTAAAGACTCTTAGGGATTAGGTTCTGGCAGATTAAGGACTCTAGAATCGATCTAATCTCCAAACCCTAGTCAAAACCCTATAAATAGGACCTAGTTCTGAACTGAGCGACCCTTACTTTTGGCTCGTGAAGAATCAAGGTAAGGAGTCATAAATTCGGGTAAGTTCTTTAGAAGCTTTTGTTTAGTATACTTTAGACTAATGGTTCTCCAAATTTCGTGCTAGGAGATCAAGCAACCAAGGAGATAGAAGCTTCCAAAGTTGCTGATTCAACCTTAGCAACCCAGGAATCTGAACGCAAGTCCCCTGAAGATCAGGACATTAGGACGTCTAAACGAGGTAATTAGAACTCAATCCTTTAGAACTTTTTGTTCCCAATAGTTTCATCTTCTTACCCTCAAAATTTCACATCCTTAGGTCAAGAGGCTGAGGAAATAGAGCAGATTGAAGTTGCTGATTTATCACAAGAAGTACAAGGGACTAAGGGTAGCACCTAGCATCAAATTCGAAGTTTTAAGGTTCTAGAAGAGGTAGGTTATCTCATGATTGGCAAAAATAACTTGTTAGGAATAAAAGCCTCTGATTGTGCTTGATTTCATGCATTATAGACTAAGAATTTCATGATTTCATAGTTTTATACATTCATGCATCTCTTAGCCCTAAATGGAAATTAAAAGTATTATCTTGTCTATTCACTAAACCCTTGCATATAGTTGGCCTATGCATCGTTATCATGACTAGGACAGTGGTAATATGTTGATTTCAGGCATGTTATGTTTTCATAAACCTTCACTTTAGTTTACTGCCAGCAGGTTCTCTGACGCACCAACGTGAGACCGTCACATGAATGTAACGGCCTTACGATAGACCGTCACAACCTGTTATGCTTTTATTTGTTCTATTGTCTCTGACGCACCCTAGCAGGAGCGTTACACCACTGTAACGGCCCCTCGATAAACCGTCACACACTGTAACGCACCTATCCTAGACCGTCAGACACCTGTGTTCTGTCAGCCCAAGACAGAATAATAACCAGTTAAGTTTACTTATAAATAAGCTTAGATAGCTAAGTTTGGACCTATTATCATGACTTTGAGTTTAGTTTCTGATTCATAATCAAATTGCATGATTAATGTGTCTTAGGTTATTTTAAGTTATGCTAATTTCATTGGCTAAAACTCTATAGTTTTGTATTCTAAATCATGATTTTCCAAAGTTGTATTGACGGAGTTTTATCTTGGTTTCATAATGTTACACATTCTTTCCTATCTATAGAGTCATTTCTTTAAGTATATGGCACATATTCCGGTATGTTGTCCATTAGTTCACTTTGCACTATAGGAACACTATTCTTAGACATGAGGATCTCTCTATTGGATATTCCTTTTAATGGACTAGGAAATCTTGTTTCAAGACCTCCGTAATTCTCCGCGAGCCTGGGATTCCCACTAGGACGCCGAGTTGGTTGTACCATTAAAGCCCATTGATTAGATTACACTATCGATATTTTTGGTTATCAGTAATGTAACGGCTCTATGTTGGACCGTCAGGCACAAGTAACGGCCCAATATACGACCGTCACATTCCACTGAGTCCGATTTCTTGGTTCTGGATTCAGACTAATGTAACGGCCCAATACTGGAGCGTCACATCATGTAACGGCCCAGTACACGACCGTCACACTACTTGAGTATTTTAACCCAAGGGTTGATATTCCAAGGTTCTAGATAGACTCTTGATGATCTAGAACTTATCATATTGATCAAGAAACCTAATATAATGAATGGAAGATAAAGAACGTATCGTTATGCTGCCGATTTATTTCCATAAGCATAACCTTGCTTAAGTCATTCTTGATTTCTCATGATTCTTATTGAAGCATTCATTCATTGAATTATTGTTATCATGAGCTTATTGAACTTATTACATTCTTGGCCATATTTTATTGTTAACATGCGTGGAAGTAACTTGATTTATACTTGAAGATGCGATCGAGCACTGATTGTGTTCAAGGGCTCTATGCTAGTCCCCTCGGCTGATTGTCGAAACATACTATTTTATAAACCATGGGGTATGATGCTACTGGCGTCGCATTGCGCTGGGAGTACTTTCTCTATAAATAAGTGAAAATCCACGGCACGACATGACATTCTTGTACATGACTTTCTTGCTTGATATTCCACAGAAATTCACGAAGTACTTGCTCATAAGCAAAAGATACTAGAGTGATGATTATGTGGCTTGCTAGTACATTCTCGATACATTCTTGTTCATGAAAGGCCAATATCATGTTCTTATAACATTCTTGCTAGTTCGTACTTGCTCTCATTCTAACTTACATGATCATCTTGTTACTTTGGTTTAATCGCATGATTGATCGCATTCGCATGATTTTTACCTCATTCTTTAGAGCTAAATTGTTAATTACTTTAATAGTGCCTTCATGTTGATGTGAAGATACCTACTGGACAAGTGTGCTCATTACCTATTTCCAATCTTTTCAGGAGATGGAGGTGATTCGAATTCGGATTCAGGTTATACAAGTAGCGGGTCCGAGAGCAAATGAAAGTATTGTCAAGATGAGAGTGAAGACTTAGGAAGTCTAAATTGTTTAGATTGAGTCTATGTAATTTTCCTATTTCTTGAGTCTAGTACATAATGGAAATTGAATTAGTGGTTGTACTTGATTATTTTGAAATAAAGTTAAAGTTTAAGTAATATTGTGCAATTGCATTTATGTGTGTGATTGTCTTGCGCTCTGATCGTTCTTGCTCGCAAGAGGCTTACCATGCTGGCTGTTCGCGCTCCCCGAGTTAGTCTTCCGCTGTAATAAAGGCTCGGGGCGTGACAGTTAAGTTGGTATCAGAGCCTAAGTCTCAGGACTTAGGAAGAACAATCATGTCAAAGGATAAGTCCAAGGTTTAAGGACCCCTACCTATGAACTAAGGAAGAAATTCCATACCCATGTGAGAATTGGCTAGAGCCCGGGATAAGATAATTAATTAACTTTAAGATTATTTCTCCCAATTTCATGAGAAATAACAAGTTGTTATTTTTCTCTCAGGTACCTCATTTTACAAATGGCTCATCGTGTAGATTGGGATGGTATGCAACAAACAGTAGCCGGCCTTACTCAGACATTGCAAACCATAGCGCAAGGTGGCGCAGGGGCAAGGGCCGGTGACCTACACCATAATTTTCGAAATTTAAATCCTCCGCGATTCTATAGTTCGTCTAATCCCGACGAGGCAGAAAATTGGATAGACGAAATGAATCGTATATTTGATGTCATCCAATGCACCGATCAAGAAAAGGTGCGTCTCGTAACCTTTCAACTCAACAAAGATGCTCGCACATGGTGGAAGTCGGTTCCGGCACGTTCGGCCAATGCACCTCATACATGGGATGGTTTTCTTACCCTATTACGTGCCAAGTACTTTTCTGAGCACGTAAAGGAACGAAAGGCTATGGAGTTCGCCGCTCTTCGGTAAGGAATGATGACGGTTGCCGAATATGAACTACAATTCTCAAGGCTTGCACCTTACGCACCACATCTTATCAGCACCGATTTATTGAAGGCAAATCGATTTATGGACGGGTTACGACTCGATTTCATTCAGCAGCTCGGGACCCAAAACATCCGTACTTATGCAGAGATGGTTCAGCAGGCATACCTATGTGAAAGGACCTTAGAGAAGGTCGAAAAAATGAAAGGGAAAGGAGAAGAATCAAGCCGACGCTCAGATAGGCGCTATAAGAAAGAGAAATTCAGCATCACGGAGCCTTACAAAAGCCGTGATAGTAAGAAGAGATCCAGGAATGGGAATGGTGGAAGTTCCCATAAGCAAAAGAAAATCAAGGAGGAGAAGAAGCAGGTCGCCACGGCTTGCACATTTTGTGACAAATTTGACAATTCGGCTGAGGAGTGTTGGAAGCGTCTCGGCGCTTGTTTACGTTGTGGAAGCCGGGAGCATCGCATGCCGGAATGCCCCCTTATGAAGGACCAGTCATCTGGTGGAGGACGCAGGAGGCAGGCTCGCCTCAATGCTATTCTAGAAGGAGAGGAAGCGCCCAGGGATGATGGACTTATGGAAGGTACTCTTAAAATTTATTCTCGTCCTGCATTTGTGCTATTTGATATGGGTGCCTCTCATTCTTTTATCTCCATTATTTTTGCTAAAACATTACCAATCGTATCAGTTCCCTTACCTTCAGATCTTGCTATTTCCACACCCTTAGGTTCTAGAACAAAGCTTACCGACTATCATCCTGATAGCGAAGTGATAGTAGAAGGTCATAATCTCCCCACAAACCTAGTATGCCTTGACATGAAAGGTTATGATGCCATTTTAGGGGTAGATTGGCTTGTAGATCATGATGCTTATATCAATTGCCAAAATAGGATTATATCCTTTCGAAAGCCCGGTCTTCCAAGATTCTCTTTTCTTGGCATCAAGTACAAGAAACACCCCACTATCATATCATCACTTCACGCTTGCAAACTTATCTCGCGAGGATGTAAAGATTTTCTTGCTTCTGTCATTATCACCGAATCCAAAGAAATTAACATAGCAGACATCCCTATTGTAAATGAGTTCCAGACGTGTTTCCATCAGAACTACCCAGTTTACCGCCCGAGAGGGAAGTGAACTTCACCATTGAACACATTCCAGGAGCAGCACCTGTTTCTATAGCCCCTTACAGGATGTCTCCCACGGAGCTTAAGGAATTGAAAAGGCAGTTGCAGGAACTACTAGACAAGGGCTTCATCAGACCTAGCACATCCCCTTGGGGTGCGCCGGTTCTATTTGTCAAGAAGAAGGATGGTTCTCTCAGGCTATGCATCGATTATCGGCGACTGAATCAACTCACAATTAAAAATAAGTATCCGTTGCCGCGTATTGATGAGCTCTTCGATCAGCTTTCAGGAGCAGAATATTTCTCTAAGATAGACCTCATATCAGGTTATCATCAACTTAGAATTAAAGAAGAGGACATTTATAAAACAGCTTTTCGAAGTCGTTATGGCCACTATGAATTCGTAGTGATGCCGTTTGGGTTAACTAATGCCCCAACAGCATTCATGCAACTTATGAACAACGTCTTCCAGCCATATCTGGACCAGTTCATCGTCGTCTTCATTGATGACATCTTAATATATTCCAAGATGAAAGAGGAACATGAACAACATTTGAAAATAGCTGTACAAACACTTAGAGAGCACAAGCTTTATGCCAAACTCAGTAAGTGTGAATTCTGGCTCGAAGAAGTCTCATTCCTAGGCCACATTATTTCAAAAGAAGGTATTGCTGTGGATCCTTCTAAGGTAGAAGCTGTCAAGAATTGGAGTCGGCCAACGACTGTATCTGAAGTAAGAAGCTTTCTGGGTCTAGCTGGTTATTATAGGAGATTCATCAAAGACTTCTCAAAAATTGCGATTCCTTTAACTTGACTCACAAGAAAAGAAAATCATTTTATCTGGTCAAAGGAATGTGAGAAGAGTTTCCAAACTCTTAAGAATCATCTTACAACAGCTCCTATTTTATCACTACCAATGGAGGGTGGTGGATTCGAAGTGTATACGGATGCGTCTGGCATTGGCTTAGGATGCGTTCTCATGCAGAATGGAAAAGTAATCTGTTATTCTTCAAGACAATTGAAACGTCACGAGGAAAACTATCCCGTACATGATCTGGAATTAGCAGCGGTTATTTTCGCCTTGAAAATTTGGCGTCATTATCTTTATGGAGAAAAGTTCACGGTCTACTCCGACCATAAAAGCTTGAAATATTTATTCTCTCAAAAGGAGCTTAACATGAGGCAGAGGAGGTGGTTAGAATATCTCAAAGACTTTGATTTTGCTATTCAATATCATCCTGGCAAGGCTAATGCTGTAGCAGATGCACTCAGTAGAAAACCAATATGTATGCTATCAAGTCTTATGATAAGTATAACTAACCTTGTTCCTCAATTTGCCCAGTTGAACTTAGATATTGACATAAAGGAAGAAGATTGTTTCATAGCCAATATCTGAGCTCAACCTACATTGATAGAAGATCTGGTCAAGCTGCAAAATGATGATCCTATATTATTGGAAATTAAAGCCAATATGGAACAAAGGACGAATTTTTCTATTTCCAATGATGGAAGATTGTTATTTAAGGGCCGAATATGTGTACCAGATCATGAGGCTACAAAGAAACTAATTCTAGATGAAACGCATAATTCCAAATACATAATTCATCTAGGAGAAACAAAGATGTATCAAGATCTCAAAAGAAATTTCTGGTGGCCCAATATGAAGAGAGAAATAGCTGATTTCATATCTCGCTGTCTCACCTGCCAACAAGTAAAGGCAGAGCATTTTAGACTCGCAGGTAAATTACACCCCTTCAGTATTCCCGAATGGAAATGGGAGAGTATAGGGATGGACTTTATTATGGGTTTACCCAAGACCAGAGGTGGACACGATGGAATATGGGTAATCATAGACCGATTGACTAAATCCGCACACTTCATACAAATAAAGAGTCGATGGTCGGTGGATATCCTGGCAGCATTGTACGTAAAGGAGATTGTCAAACTACATGGTGTTCCAGTCACTATTATATCTGATAGGGATCCTCGATTCACATCACAATTTTGGAAGGGTTTACAACATTCACTAGGGACTAGATTGAATTTCAGCACAGCTTTTCATCCACAAACAGATGGTCAAATGGAAAGAACAAATCAGTTAGTAGAAGATATGCTCAGGGCTTGTGCTATCGACTTTAGAGGTAGTTGGCATGATCACTTGCCTCTAGTAGAGTTTGCATATAACAATAGCTATCAGGCTAGCATACAAATGACACCTTTTGAAGCTTTATATGGAAAAAGTTGTCTATCACCAATATGCTGGAATGAAATAGGGAAAAGCAATTTCTAGGCCCCGACCTTATAAGGGATTCTACCGAGAAGATCAAGCTCATTCAAGAAAGAATGAAGATGACACAAGATAGGCAAAAGTCTTATGCTGACAATCGAAGACGTGACTTGGAGTTTCAAGTAGGAGATCATGTATATTTAAAGGTTTCTCCAGGTCGTGGTATTCGAAGATTTGACATTAAAGGAAAGCTAACTCCAAGATTCATTGCCCATTTGAAATTCTTGAACGGATTGGTGAAGTGGCTTACAAACTGGCTTTACCTCCACAATTAACAGGAGTTCATGATGTATTTCACGTCTCTATGCTGAAGAAGTATGTGTATGATCCTAACCATATTATCACTTATGACAATCTGGAGATTCAGAAGGGTATGACGTTCGAGCAAACGTCAATAAAGATTCTGGAACGAGAAGTGCGTCAACTACGAAATAAAGTTATTCCTATGGTCAAGATTCAATGGAAGAAAACATGGCCATATGAAGCAACTTGGGAAACCGAAGCAGCCATGCGGAAAAGATTTCTAGAATTATTTAACTGTAAGTACACTCTCCGAAATCCATATATTGAATTTGGGGACCAAATTCTTCTAAGTGGGGGAGGCTGTAGTACCCCAGAATTTATATATATAATTTTTGAATTATAAAATAGTTTTCTGGAAATTATAAAGGCCTAAATAAATTAATGAAGGATTATTGGATTAATAAGTCATTATAAGGCTCAATTAGGTTAATTAGTTAACCTAGCCTATCTAATTATTATCCAAAAGGTTAATGGACTAAGCCCATTAAGTTTGGCCCATATTCTAGAAGGGTAATTGGCTTATTCATGTATTTTAAGGATAAATACTAATTATATAAGATAATTATATGGATAAATAAATAAAAGAGTTTTATCAAATTGAAACTCTATATACGTCACATGTAACGGTCTATCAGGCGACCGCCACAGCCCTGTAACGCACCTAGACACGACCGTTACATCCTGCAGATTCCGTAAGGTGAGGAAATTGCAAAAAGATTGGAACTTTGAAATCCTATCTACAAGAGATCGACTTAGGGAAGCTTATAACATTACTAAGGACTCTTAGGGATTAGGTTCTGGTAGATTAAGGACTCTAGAATCGATCTAATATCCAAACCCTAGCTAAAACCCTATAAATAGGACCTAGTTCTGAACTGAGTGACCCTTACTTTTGGCTCGTGAAGAATCAAGGTAAGGAGTCATAAATTCAGGTAAGTTCTTTAGAAGCTTTTGTTTAGTATATTTTAGACTAATGGTTCTCCAAATTTTGTGCTAGGAGATCAAGCAACCAAGGAGATAGAAGCTTCCAAAGTTGCTGATTCAACCTTAGCAACCTAGGAATCTGAACGCAAGTCCCCTGAAGATCAGACATTAGGACGTCTAAACGAGTTAATTAGAACTCAATCCTTTAGAACTTTTTGTTCCCAATAGTTTCATCTTCTTACCCTCAAAATTTCACATCCTTAGGTCAAGAGGCTGAGGAAATAGAGTAGATTGAAGTTGCTGAGTTATCACAAGAAGTACAAGGGACTAAAGGTAGCACCTAGCATCAAATTCGATGTTTTAAGGTTCTAGAAGAGGTAGGTTATCTCATGATTGGCAAAAATAACTTGTTAGGAATAAAAGTCCTCTGATTGTGCTTGATTTCATGCATTATAGACTAAGAATTTCATGATTTCATAGTTTTATACTTTCATGCATCTCTTAGCCCTAAATAGAAATTAAAAGGTATTATCTTGTCTATTCACTAAACCCTTGCATATAGTTGGCCTATGCATCATTATCATGACTAGGACAGTGGTAATATGTTGATTTTCAGGCATGTTATGTTTTCATAAACCTTCACTTTGGTCTACTGCCAGCAGGTTCTCTAACGCACCAACGTAAGACCGTCACATGAATGTAACGGCCTTATAATAGACCGTCACAGCCTGTTATGCTTTTATTTGTTCTATTGTCTCTGACGCACCCTAGCAGGAGCGTTACACCACTGTAACGGCCCCTCGATAAACCGTCACACACTGTAACGCACCTATCCTAGACCGTCAGACACATGTGTTCTGTCAGCCCAAGACAGAATAATAACCAGTTAAGTTTACTTATAAATAAGCTTAGATAGCTAAGTTTGGACCTATTATCATGACTTTGAGTTTAGTTTCTGATTCATAATCAAATTGCATGATTAATGTGTCTTAGGTTATTCTAAGTTATGCTAATTTCATTGGCTAAAACTCTATAGTTTTGTATTCTAAATCATGATTTTCCGAAGTTGTATTGACGGAGTTTTATTTTAGTTTCATAATGTTACACATTCTTTCCTATCTATAGAATCATTTCTTTAAGTATATGTCACATATTCCGGTATGTTGTCCATTAGTTCACTTTGCACTATAGGAACACTATTCTTGGACATGATGACCTCTCTATTGTATATTCCTTCCAATGGACTAGGAAATCTTATTTCAAGACCTCCGTAATTCTCCGCGAGCCTGGGATTCCGACTAGGATGCCGAGTTGGCTGTACCATTAAAGCCCATTGATTAGATTACACTATCGATATTTTTGGTTATCAGTAATGTAACGACTTTACACTGGACCGTGAGGAGCATCTAACGGCCCAATGTATGACCGTCACATTCCACAGTCCGATTTCTTAGTTCTGGATTCAGACTAATGTAACGGCCCAATACTGGAGCGTCACATCATGTAACAGCTCAGTACATGACCATCACACTACTTGAGTATTTTAACCCAAGGGTTGATATTCCAAGGTTTCTAGATGGACTATTAATGATCTAGAACTTATCATATTGATCAAGAAACCTAATATAATGAATGGAAGATAAAGAACGTATCATTATGCTACCGATTTATTTCCATAAGCATAACACTGCTTATGTCATTCTTGATTTCTCATGATTCTTATTGAAGCATTCATTCATTAAATTATTATTATCATGAGCTTATTGAACTTATTACATTCTTGGCCATATTTTATTGTTAACATGCGTGGAAGTAACTTGATTTATACTTGAAGATGCGATCGAGCACTGATTGTGTTCAAGGGCTCTATGCTAGTCCCCTCGGCTGATTGTCGGAAACATACTATTTTATAAACCATGGGGTATGATGCTACAAGCGTCGCATTGCGTTGAGAGTACTTTCTCTATAAATATGTGAAAATCCATGGCACGACATGACATTCTTGTACATCACTTTTTTGCTTGATATTTCACAGAAATTCACGAAGTACTTACTCATAAGCAAAAGATACTAGAGTGATGATTATGTGGCTTGCTAGTACATTCTCGATACATTCTTGTTCATGAAATGCCAATATCATGTTCTTATAACATTCTTGGTAGTTCGTACTTGCTCTCATTTCTAACTTACATGATCATCTTGTTACTTTGGTTTAATCGCATGATTGATCGCATTTGCATGATTTTTACCTCATTCTTTAGAGCTAAATTGTTAATTACTTTAATAGTGCCTTCATGTTGATGCGAAGATACCTACTTGACAAGTGTGCTTATTACCTATTTCAAATCTTTTCAGGAGATGGAAGTGATTTGAATTCGGATTCAGGTTATACAAGTAGCGGGTCCGAGAGCGAATGAAAGTATTGTCAAGATGAGAGTGAAGACTTAGGAAGTCTAAATTGTTTAGATTGAGTCTATATAATTTTCCTATTTCTTGAGTCTAGTGCATAATGGAAATTGAATTAGTGGTTGTACTTGATTATTTTGAAATAAAGTTGGAGTTTGAGTAATATTGTGCAATTGCATTTATGTGTGTGATTATCTTGCTCTCTGATCATTCTTGCTCGCAAGAGGCTTACCATGCCGGCTGTTCGCGCTCCCCGAGTTAGTCTTCCGCTGTAATAAAGGCTCGGGGCGTGACATCTGGGAATCAGAGTTCTGCAGTGGGTTCAGACTTCTTCGGCAATCAAAACCCTTTGGAACATTGTTCATGGGTCTTCTCTCTGGTCCATGTATGCTAGGCGCAGATTCATCAAGGCCCATCTAGCCAACTGTGTAAGACCATTCCCAGTTGGAATGCCTTCGACTGTCTTTAGACAGGCCAAAGATATTATTATCTCTAACAACAGATGGATAGTAGGGAATGGGGCTAATATATACTTTCTGAGTGACAATTGGACAGGGTGTGGTCCAGTCATTAATGCTGCAATGGCTAATGAAAGGATTGAGCTCAATAGCCTCCCCTTGGCTTCTGTTAGAGAGGTTCTATGCAACACCCAACATGCTGCACGGGGATACCTCAATAGTGACTTCCACCTTCCTAATATTCAACTAAGCAATGAGGCTGACTGCTGTGTCTGGACAGGTACCGTAAAGGGTTCCTTTTCGGTTAAATCAGCATGCAACCTAATACGGACTAAAGGCATTTCAAGGCCTGCCTGGGCGAAGCTCTGGCACTCAGCAATAGCACCGAGGGCAACTCTTTTTGTCTGGAAGCTTATCCATCGGGCAGTACCAGTGGACAACAGGGTGGCAGATTGTGGTATTCCCATTATCTCCAAATGCAGCTGTTGCTCCTCTTCTGCCCAGGAAGACCTCAACCACTTATTCATCTATGGTGAATTGGCCTCTGAACTGTGGGGCTAGGTGCAGCCCTTGGTAAGCAACAAGGTGTATTTAAGTAATCAGATTTTCATTAGGTGTTGGAACCTACTAACCTTTACCAATCTACTCTCAGCCTTCTGTTTTGTGGGGATGTATGCTGTAATTCTGATGATGTGGGAAATTTAGAAACAAAGGTGTGCTACCAGATTTGAGGGTATGGCTCTTAAAATTGATTCAATAAAGAGGAGAATTTCCTCCTCAATAGCCCTGGCTCTGGACAAGCTTTGCTTCCGCAAGCCCTTATCCCCAGCTCAATCCAGCTGCCTTGCTTCTTTTCACCTATTCCCCCGGGTCAATTTAAAGCAGCCATTTCTGGTCTTCTGCAGATTGGCACCTCAGAAGTTCACATTGCATGTGGATGGGGCCTCCAAGGGTAATCCTGGTAGGTGTGGTGGTGGAGGTTGTGTAAGAGACTCAAATAGTAAATGGATGGTTGGCTTTGCTTTCCACTATGGCATTGGGAATAGTCTTGTGGCAGAGGCAAGGGCTCTATATGATGGGTTATCAATTGCTAAGCTAGGTGATCTATGTTTGGTAGCTATATATTCAGATTGTGCCCTTGTTGTGGAGGCTGTAAGGAAAGGAGCTCCTCCTAGCTGGATGGTTCTCCCATGGTGGAGGAAGATTTTGGATCTTATCCATGAAAGTGGCTGCTTGATATTGCATACATATAGATAGGGCAACCAGGTTGCAGATTCCCTGGCGTCCTATGCATGCAATACTCCAGAAAATTAAGTTTTCATTCAAGTAGGAGACCTCTCTCGGTTGATAAAGGGTGCATTAAGATTGGATAGAGCTGGGCTGCCAGCCATCCGAGTAGTTTAGCTTTTCGATTGTACTTCATAGATTTATATTTTGCTATTTTTTGAGTCTCTTTGTCCTAACAAGACATCCTAACAATAAATCTGAGTAAGATTACATAAATTAAAATAAAATGAAACAACATATAAATATGAAATTAAATTTTTACTTATTGTTTATTTGAAAAACCTTATCTGATTCTTTCGTTCCCTTTCCCTCGGTTGATTATCCTACGATGAATACAATAATATATTAAATAAAATAAAAATGATTATTATATCTACATGTGTGAGACGGGCGTGTGCGTGTGCCTGTGAGGGGGGGGCAACGGAAGCCCTGCGGCCAACGGTAGAGGGAGAGGGGGCCCTGCAGCCAATGGTAGAGGGAGAGGGAGAGGGGGGCTGAGGTGTGTGCGTGTGTTTGTGTCTGTGTGTGCGTGTGTGTGTGTGTGTTTGCGAGGGGGAGGGGGGCCACGGATAGGGGAAGAGAGGGCGGTGGAGGGGGTGGGGGAGGGCGGCCAAAGGGAGTGAGGGAGCGGGAGAGGGGAGAGGGAGAGGGATTGAGTGAGGGAGGCGAATAGGATCGGGAGAGGGAGAGGGATTGAGTGAGGGAGGGGAACAGGATCGGGAGAGGGAGAGGGAGAGGGAGAGCACTTACCGGCGATGACGACGGCGATGATAGGAGGAGGCTGGCGGCGACGACGACCGTGAGAAGAGGATGATGGCGGCGACAGCGACCGTGAGAGGGAGGGAGGTTGGCGAATGGCGGTGATGGCGAGGCCTCCGGCGACGGTGAGGATGGCGGCTCCGGCGGCGACAGCGGCTCCGGCGACGACGACCGCAAGCAGAGGAGAAAGAGAGAGTGAGAGGGAGAGTGGGGGGGTGGAAATGGGGGCGGGTGGAAGGGGTCGATGGTGGTGGGGGATGAAATTTTGAGACGGAAATATGGACGGAACTTAGATCCGTCTGAAATTTCAGACGGATTCATTTCCGTCTGAATATACGTCCCAAATTTGTGACGTATAATAAAGACGGAATATATTCTATCTATAATTATAGACTGATCTTCAGAGACAGTATAGTATGTCCTTAATAGAGATGGAATTTGTGACAAAAATTAATCCGTCACAAATTTGGAATATCCGTCAGAAATATAGACGGATTTTAAGATGAAAAATATCCGTCTGTATTCCCGCTTTTTCTGGCAGTGAACCCCTCGGTACCCAAGAAGGCTTGGGTACCGAAAACCTTGAAATGAGAATTCTGTTTTACAGGGGAGCCTTGAGACTGAGGTAAATAATAGTTTCTCAAGGTAAAGGTGTGAGAGCTCGTGTTCTGAAAACTTCGATTAAATGATTCGGTCATACACTTGATTTTGAAATTTGGATCTTGTTAATTCAACCTTCTTCTGTTTTGGAATTACCCTTTGGTGATTTTGGTAGTGATAAAGAGTGCATACTCACTTTTGTTCATCTTAATATAAATAACAATTCAATTTTACATACATAGAAAGCATACTCACTTTGATGCATGTATCATACATATCATTGCATACTTGTGAATAGAACTAATCTTCCATCATCTTTTATTCACTTTCATATATTTGTGCATACTTGCGTGCTTGAATGCCATGATTTTTCGGTTTTTAAAATAGTGTGTTGTGGAATGGTGGATTCCGTCCACTGGGAAACACTCACCATGCGTAAGTCTGGTCTTTGGACCTACACCTCCGCCACATACCGAAAATCATATAACATGAATTAACTTTTAAATCCTTGCTTGTTTGCATGTATATATATTTCTAGAAAACCTTTTCTTGAAAATCTTCTAAGACCTCACCTCCTTGTTATATAAAAAGTAGTGATTTTGATCATTTGTGAAAAGTGACATATACAAAGGAGGAGGAACTATTTCTAACTGTGCATACATTTAGAGGGAGTCATTACTATGTTATGGCAAATTCATTTTCAACATACATAGCAATTACCCACTCACTTTGCACAAAAGTGATGCATATGACTTTGATTGATAAGGATTTCAGAACTTGTTCTCAACACTTTAAGGAAAATAAAAATGAAGAGTAATCGTCAGGAAAAAGCTGCCTACCCCACGAAAAATAAGTGGAAGGTGGAACCGAGTAGCCAAGAATCCCCACTGAAATAAATGAGGAAACTCACATCGAAAAGTGAAGCTAAAATCCACAAGAATCAAAATTATGATGAATCCTAGTAGCCAGGAAGCCCCATTGAGACACATGAGATGACTCACGCCAAACGGTGAAATCCAACAAAAGAAACAAAAAAAAGGGAGATTGTGTGAAACTACCAAAAGTCGAGGATCTAAATGGAAGTGTAGAAAGGAAATAGCCCTCAAGTGTTTTTTTGGAAATTCTACTAATATTCATATAATCTTGATGTTCATTGCTCATTGTAACATATTTCACTCTCAAGTATTATTGTGATAAATGTGAAACTTGATCGATTTGTTCTTATAATGGTTTATGCAGTGCCTCTAGTTTATGCATGCACTACCTTTTTTGATTATGCATCATGTTTTACACTTTGACTTGAATCAAATGCTTATTTGCTATCCTTCTATCCCATTGAGGGGGAGAGATATATATTTACATGCTTGCTTGTCTTTCATGCTTGCCCGCTTACTTGCATGAATAGTTTTAGATACTTTCATACATGTTCATATCACTTTTAATAACCCTATTGTCAATTTATTGATGACAAAGGGGGAGAAAAAGTGATCACAATGTTCATATCAGTTTGGAAGTTTAGAAGTCTTTGTGCATACATCAAGTTTCATTGATATGGTTGGTTTTCATACATATTGATCTAGCTTTTGTGTTCCCCATTTTTGATCATGCCAAAGGGGGAGAAAGTTGTAAAGATTGCCATAATATTTTATCATCATCAAAAAGGGGGAGATTGTTGGGTATTATATTCCCACATTATTTTTGACCTTAGTTTTGATAATAACAAATATTGTGTGTTTGTGGAAGCAAATCATTGTGTGTGGTTAAATAATTTCAAAACATTGTGTGCTTGGAAGAGCATGTGTTATAATGGCTTTTGGTTGTGTTGTGATGGACTAATGCTTATTTGATTGTGTGAGTGATTAATTCAATTGAGCTTTAATGAAACATTCATATTTTTGGAAAAGCTTCAAATGGTTAATGAATCAATCATTCATGTTTTTGGAAAGGGATGATCAATGAAATTGCTCACTCATTTGTAAATGCTTATCACTCTCTTGAAGCATCTATTTCCTAAAGTGTGCTCATTTTGTAGTTCAAGAATGCTCAAATATGTGTGTGAAGACTAGGCAAAGTATGCCTACAAGACATACAAACAAATGGAAAGTCATGGATTTCATGAGGAGCAATGAAGGTGATGTGCAAGAAGTCTTCAATTGTTTACTCCCATTTTGACTTAATGCTTATGTGATTTTGCAGCTTCAAGGATGGTCTATAAACCATCTCAAACCTATGAGCATCATGGTAACATCTAACCATTTGTTTTGATTGGATAAAGTTAGGTTTGAAGAGGTTTTTTAACCTAAACTGGCTGGGGTCGACCCTTGGGGTCGACCCTTGAAGGGTATGCTACTGCCCGGCCAAAAAACTGGCTTGTAGGTGCAGGGGTCGACCCCTAAGAGCTGGGCTTTATTTTCAGTTCTGTTTGGCCCTCTAGTGCACGAGGGTCGACCCCAAGGGTCGACCCTTCCGGAATGGGATTTTCGGGAGACTTAAAAACCCATTGAAAACCTTTCTAAACTTTACCAAAATACCCCCTAATGTTTATTAGTCATTTAAGGGTGTTTTTAACACACTTTAGAAGGGGTATTTGGGTCTTTTGGTCACTCCTCTATATATATGAATGTGAACTTCGAGTTTTGTGGTGTGAATCCTAATGTGCTTATTTTCTCTTATCCTGTAGTTGAAGAAAGGGGGAAAAAGAAGGAGGAGATCTTGTGGAAGGGTTTTGATATACATCCATGCAGATTTGAAGCTCGAGGTAGAAGAGAAAGTGAAGCGGCTTGAAGAGAGGATCGATGAGATGCTCAAATCTAGGCCGTCCGACTTCCCTCTGACCTAGGCTTCAAAGAACTTATTAAATCGGCTTGTGAATCCCAAGGGGGATACATTCTACAACTTTTGCTCATATATCTACCATGTTCATCATCGTTTACATTTTGGGTTGAGTTGTATTGTTCATATTTCTGCATTTTCTGAACTTGAGAAGTCATTGTGGTGGACCGTTTGCATACGGTCATGTGGTTATTGCTGCGATTGTCGCAGCGTGTGTGCGTGTGTGTGGATTGATCACGCAGTTGGATCATTACGAAGACAAAGTCTCTGTGTGTGTTGGAGTTTTTACTCCATGCGCTTCGTTGTAAGCGAGTGAAGCCTCACCGGTTCGGTGAGGGGTGGATGTAGGGTGCCCGTCGTGGTCCCGAACCACCTTAAAATTCCATGTGCATTGTGATGTGTGCTAGCTCGCTTTTATCTATTGTCTTGATCGTGTGGGCTCGGCTAGATTGAGAGAATCTATTTCATTCTTATATCGTTTATTTTCCTGAATCTTGTTACTTGCTTGCGCATTATCTCATTCCAACACATTCGAGTATGGTAGGAGAGATTGAGTGAACTAGATTTAATTCTGTTCAACTTACTTTTCATCAATCTCATTAATTCCTCTTGTTAGTTTTAAAATTGGTCATCATGATTGGGGGACAATTCAACCCCCCCTTTCTTGTCCGCGTATACTGTTATCTAGGCCAACATTAACTACTATGCAGATTTATGATAGCATCATTTAGTAAACCATCTCATATGGCCTTCTTTTTTGTTGGTGTCTAAGACCTCGAGGATTCTTTAAAGGTTAAAATTGATGGAACTGTAAGAGAAACTACAGACTCGAAAATGGACATGGTGCACGGTCATTCTTTGGTGATGTATCTATGGGCAGAAGGTCAACCATCATTACTAACTTTAGATGATTGCTTTAGTAGTTGCCTTCCAAAATTCTTGGGCTACATGTTTTGTTGATGTAGACACGCCAATTTTGACATTGTGGCGAGTAGATCTCGTATTATATTATGATGCCCCAAAGCGGCACTCCCGGTCGAATTTTTTAAATGGTCTTCAATTTTATGACGAAGTTGAATAATGGTGAAACATGCATTCATGGTCTGAGCACATTGTTGGTCTGAGCATATGTATATAACAAGGTTCATGCATCTTCATAGCAAGTCTATACATTCTTCAGTTGTATCAACTCAAGCCTGTACATTCTTCTCTTTAAAGTCTATGCATAGCAAGTCTGTACGTTGCAGCATGTCTGTACGTTCAAGTCTGTACGTTGCAGCATGTCTGTACGTTCAAGTCTGTACATTGCAGCAAGTCTGTACGTTCAAAGTCTGTACGTTACAGCAAGTCTGTACGTCCAAAGTCTGTACGTTGCAGCCAGTCTGTACGTTCATGTCTATATGTTGCAGCCAGTCTGTACGTTCAAAGTCTGTACGTTGCAGCAAGTCTGTACGTTCAAGTCTATACGTTGCAGCAAGTCTGTACGTTCGAAGTCTATACATTGGCTTCACAAAGTCTGTACATCCTCAAAGTCTATACATTGGCTCCCTCAAAGTCTATACATTCCTATCTTTACCTACGTTACATCCTCAAAGTCTACACATTCCTTCCAAGTCTATACATCCACTCCAAATCTATACATCCACTCCAAGTCTATACATCCATTTCCAAAGTCTATACATCCACTCCAAGTCTATACATCCATTTCCAAAGTCTATACATTCATTCCAAGTCTACACATTCCTTCCAAGTCTATACATCCATTCCAAGTCTACACATTCCTTCCAAGTCTATACATCCACTCCAAGTCTATACATCCATCTCAAAGTCTATACATTCATCCTCAAAGTCTATACATTGGCTTCCTCAAAGTCTATACATTGGCTTCACCAAGCATGTACATCCCCTCAAAGTCTATACATTGGCTTCCTCAGAGTCTATACATTGGCTTCACAAAGTCTTACATCCTCAAAGTCTATACATTGGCTTCCTCAAAGTCTATACATTGGCTTCACCAAGTCTATACATCCTCTCAAAGTCTATGCATTGGCTTCCTCAAAGTCTATACGTTCCTATCTTTACCTACGTTACAAAGTTCAAAGTCTATACATTGGCTTCACAAAGTCTGTACATCCTCTCAAAGTCTATACATTGGTTTCCTCCTAATCATCCTCACGTCTATTTCTCTATTGACTACCTCTCAAAGTCTATACATTATGTCTATACATTGACTACGTTACATCCTCACGTATCTTTCTCTCTCTCTATTTTCTTCCCTCTCTCTCTCTCACGTAACCCCCTTCTCACTGTTCTCACCCTCACTCTCGCTGCACATGCCCACACCCCACTCACTGTTCTCACCCTCTCCACCACGGCACATACAGACACACACTGCACACACTCCTCACTCTCAAGGCGCACACACACGCACACTGTTCTCACCCTCACTCACACGGCACACTCACCTTCACTGCCACCCTGTCAGCCCCCACAACCGACGACGAGAACCCAGACCGACCCCTCTTTCATTCGACACAGCCACCGTCCTTCTGTTAGCCAACCCAACGGCCCTCCTCCATCTCTCTCCCGCGGCCTTCGCCAACCGCACCACCTCCATCCGCCATGGCCATCGCCCGTCTCCTCCCCCTCACTTTCATCTCACCACGCCACCACCGTGAAGCCTCTCCACGCCACCTGCATATCCCTGGCACCACCCTCCTTCATCCGACCAAGCTCTGCACTGGCCACTCCTCTTGTTCTCCCTATACCAGCACCCCACCACGTCCACGAGCCCCCTCCCCTTTTGCATGCACACCGCTGTCTCCCTCCGTGAACCCACTGCAGACGCCACCTCCACCTCCGCCTGCTAGCCCGCGCTACCGCCTCCCTCTCTGTCAACACACCCCCACTTTCTCTCCCACTCAACAACCCACTGCAACCTCCCTCATCACCTCTCCCTCTCCCTCTCTTTCTCTCTGTAATCTGCCTTCGTCGCCCATCTTGTCGTCGTCGTCCACCCCTTCATCGCCGTCGCCATCCCGTCCACGTCGCCGCGAGCAACCCCCGTCTGCACCGAGCACCAGTCGCAGCACCACCTCCGCGAGCTTGCTGTGAAGTCGTTGCCATTCTCATCGTCCGCCTGCACCATGCCTCCGAGCATCCCGCTCCCGGCGCGCATGCCATCGTCGTCCTCACCACTGGCAGCACCGTCCGCCCGTCTGCAGCCCCCTGCGAGCACGTCCCCACTTGCATTCCTCCGACGTCATCGTCTCCTCCACTTCCGGCCGCCGACACACGCTGCCGATACCGCCACTGCATGCCCGCCGTCAACCACCACGCGGGCATCACCCCCGCGAGACGCTCCAGACACCACCTACCGCGCCGCCACCACCTCCGGCCGTCTGCCGTGAAGCCTCGAACGCCACCTCCGGGCACCCTCACGCCACCGCTGCCGTCCGAGCGCCCCACGTCGCTGCCGGCCACCTCCGAGCACCCTCACGCCGTCACCGCCATCGCCTTCCCCGCCGACGACCTCGCCACCGCGGAGTTTCCCGATGCGGACTCCCCTCCCCCGCCGTCTCCCTCTCTCCCGCAACCTCTCTCTCTCCCTTTCTCTCTCACCGTGACGCGGCTCTCGCCCTCTCTCTCTCTCTTTCTCTCCCCCTCCTGCAACCTCTCTCTCCCTTTATCTCTCGCCGCGACGCGGCTCTCCCCCCCCCCCCTCTCTCTCTCTCTCTCCCCCTCCCGCAACCTCTCTCTCTCTTCCTCCTCTCTCCCTCTCTCTTCCTCTTGCCCTCTCTCTCTTTCTCTCCCTCTCTCTTCCCCTCTCTCTCTCGATCTCTCTCTCCCTCTCCTTCTCTTTTTTTTATTTTTTTTAATCCCTCTCTCTTTCCTATTTTTTTCCCTTCCCTGCGTCTCTCTTCATCTCTCTCTCTTTCTCTTCTATCTCTCTCCCCTCCCCCTCTTTCTCTCGATCTCTCCCTCACTGTCTCTCTTTTCCCCCCTTTTTTTATTTACTGATTCACTCTCTTTCTCTCTCTCCCCCTCTCTCTTCCATCTGCTTCTCTCTCTCTCTCCCTCCCTCTCTTATATATATATAATATACATACATACATATATATATATATATATATATATATATATATATATATATATATATATATATATACTTATATAGTTCCTATATATTCTCTACACATATATACATGCTGTATATGTAAAACTAAAGTAAAATAAAAATCTAAAAAAAAGGGGAAGAGTTGTTCCCCCCTCTTCCTTTCTCTCTTCAACCCTCTCCGCATTATCACTTTCCTTCCTCTTTTTACTTTTCTTTTATCTTATTTATCACATTTTTTTATTTCCCTGCACCTCTCTCTCCTGTGGCCTGTCTTTTACATTTATATACATATATCATACATCCCCCTTTATTTTGATCCAAAAAAAAAAGTCGAATAACAAAAATATAAAAAAATAGGGGAGAGTTTTCTCCTCTACCTTGATCCCTCTTGGTGTGTGCCTGTAGGTGTGTATTGTATGGAGCCAAAAGAGGCCTACCGGTCCGGTCTTTGTTGAAGTCGTTGAAATAAAGAAAGACAAGTTTGCAAGCGTCCGGGTACGGGAACACGTCTCACTCTGCTGTGTATTCACACCGTCCTCGTCTCGGAGAAGCTCCCTCGAGCCCATCATCGATCCCTCAATAAGCTTTCTCATCTCCCTTATCTTATTTAATTTTTTAAACACATTACATGCATCATTTGTCATCCATATTGCATCTCTCCCTAAGAGACCCCTCGTTTGTTCATTCATCATATTGTCTGTCCACCCTTATTGTCTAAGAGGGGTTTCAAACAACACCAACCAGGTGCGTGTTTGAACATGATCGCGTCATTTTCATTTCAAGAGACCGGTACTACACTATTTCCATTCTAACCCATCGTCCATGTGTTTCGTTTGCTGTGTTTTGCAAGGGTAACCGAAGGAGGCCCTCTTTGTCGGCCGGCCGACAGAAGAGGAAGAGAGGATCCGCACTGCTCCCGCTCTGGCGGCGAACGCGATTACAGCTTTTCCATGGGATTCTCAACCCTTGGCGATCACATCCCCCCCTTTCTTTTTTGTCACTTTTTCCTTTTGTTTAAACCCCCGTGGACAGAAGTAATTCCTCGCGGAGGTCCCTGCGACGGAAGTAATTCCTCGCGAAGGTGTACGTGACGGAAGTAATTCCTCGCGAAGGTGCACGTGACGGAAGTAATTCCTCGCGAAGCCTTTTCATTCTGTCATTTTATTCCTTTAATTTCTGTCTAAAACCTGCGACGGAAGTAATTCCTCGCGAAGGTGCACGTGACGGAAGTAATTACTCGTGAAGCATTTTCATTCTGTCATTTATTCCTTTAATTCCTGTCTAAACTCTGCGACGGAAGTAATTCCTCGCGAAGGTGCACGTGACGGAAGTAATTCCTCGCGAAGCCTTTTCATTCTGTCATTTTATTCCTTTAATTTCTGTCTAAACCCCGCGGAGAGTAATACCTCGCGGCGGTCTTATGTATATACTTATATTTATTACTTATATTGCAATAAAAATCCCGTAAGGCCAACGTCTCGCGGTGGTTTCTATGTATGTACACATATTCATTACTGCTGATATTGCTACATTGCTGTTAAAACCCCGCAAAGACCAATGTCCTGCGGTGGTATGTTTTTATTCATATTGTTCTTATAATTGTCTGATTAGTGGCATATCGTTACAAATTCCGAATCCATGTGTCTCTCAAATTCTATTACGTAGGTTCTCAGACTCCTCGGTATATGAAAAGTTGCTCGCGAAACGGTAAGTCACGCTTATCGGGAAAGGGTTAGTTTGCGCGAGAGGGTCTTCGGACCCCTATCTCCGCCACGTACCGGAGTCTAATAAGTCTACCTTCTTTGTGATCCACCAGAATGTTTCTTGCAAGTCACACTTTCCACCACTTTTCTCGTATTACCCAGTAATCCATTCCTTGTTCCTCTTTTCCTTCCCTCTCCATTGCTACGGTCTCATCCTCCACATCTCTTAGGACCGACGTTGGTGTGATTTCCTCGTCCACAGTTGACTAGACTATTTATTAAATACCTTGTCTCTACACCAATACAAAAGAAAAAACACAATGACATTGAAAAGATTTAGTATACGGGGCGGCATTTACGGATTTTGGCAGACTGACCAAGCTTTAAGCATCTAAATTGTTACTTGGACCAACTGCATTTACATGTGTTCAGTTGGTTTTTCATTGGCAACTTTTTACCGTGCTCTACATCTAGGATATGGTAATGACACAGTTCATAGAGAAAAATAAGATTGATACAAGGACCTATTTTTTTCCTTTTAGGTGGGAGGAGCAGGGGAAAGAACAACTTTCTAACCATGTGCTATCAAAAGATGGAGAAATAGATACCCTGTACAATGAGATTACGCACTACATCCCAGCCAAAGAATGATAACCCCAGGGGGATATAGCTTTAACCACAACATATAACCCCCAGGTCCAAGAACTTGGAATAAACTCCAGGTACAAACCTAAGAGGAGATACACATTAATCAAAATCCTTATCTATAAATGCAGAGATGATATGTAGTCTAGAAGACTGAAAACATAATAACATATCAGATGGCACCATAAAATGTCACATCTCTAAACCTTGTTACCATGTTCAATGAGAATGGGCTATATACTTTGTACCCCAACTGTTCTACAAATGCATATTTGGATCTTACGATATTCACCAATGAGCATTATTCCCATTCAAATTTTGTTTGCATAATAAAGTTGTTCATTGTGCACCCCAAGAGTGGGCTATATACTTTGTACCCCAGGAGTGGGTTATATACTTTCATCCATGGATTTCTATCTTTGAAAGCTAGGACCTGAAAATAGTACTCTTCTCTGATTGTACATGGATTTCTGCACTCAGACCCCATTAATCCTGACATATAGCTAGATTTACCCTTTATACCTCCACAAGCTGAATACCACTCAACACTAGCTGCATTAGTTATGGTGGCAGTTTTACACTGAATACCTCCACAAGCTGGACCACTCAACACTCCTTTTGTAGAAGATGAACAGAGAAGCCATTGATCAGTGGCAAAGGCACTTTGTTCATTTAAACAATACATGTGCCAAAAGATTATTTCCCATATATTAAACAATCTATGTGATAAAAGGTGATTGCCTTGCTCACCTAGACAATGGAGTAGGGCAAGGTGAGACAAAAATATTTCGCCTGGCCTCATGTTTTCCTCACTCACTTGGGTAACCTCCTATATTATCTATGCCAGATCCTTGTATTTTCTAATTATGTGGTACTGCTTTATCTTATTATTACTTTATTCCAAAGTGGTTCATGCATCTTTGATAATGTCTAATGCCCTTTTTACCTTACATGCTCCTACCTTTTTATTATTCTTTATGATTTATAAGACCATCCACTACTTAATAGGATTGCTTTATACAAATTGGCTTTTATATATTGGATATGATCTCTGTTTTCTAAGTCCAACTTATCATTTTCTTGGTTGTTTTGTATAGCTACATGGGTGTATATGTCATCTTCAACAATATCTGAATTTTTTATTTTATATGTATTTTCACTAAATGTCGCCTCAAACACATAGGGGCGTGCCTCGGTAACGTCATGCCTCCTACTACGATGGTCACAATTGGGATTCAGCAAATTCAGAATGTTTTGATGGTGTTGAACGGCACTTAGCTCAAGGGTATCTAAGAAATCAACTGTAATTGTATATTTGGGGAGTGTATTATGCAGTTGTGGTAATTAAGTCTCAAAAAGGGTATCTAAGAAATCAACTGTAGAGTGTAGACTATATTCACTGAAAATATGTCTATGATGCTGCAGTATAATATATAATAAAAAAAGTGAGACTCAAACAATAAGATTAATGCTGATGTTTAAAAATAGATAATAAATTGGAAATGCTATCACATGGAATCAACACAATGATTGGGCATAACTTACTTTAAAGCGAGCTCAATGTGTTGGAGGCGATAATAAAAGACAAAGAGATCCCCATAACTTTTCATTGTCTCTGGGTGATCAAGGCCAAGCTCCCTCTCATTAATATCTAAAGCTTTTTGTTGATATATGGTTGCCTAAAGAAGATATAATAAAAACACTGAGCTAACAAAACAATAAAACATATTCCATGAAAAAAAGAGTTGTGATTAACTACATATAATTGTCTTCTTCTGGTGTTTTTTAAAACTAATTCGTGAGACATTAGCTGCTCAGTGTAAGTAGAGAATCAAGTGCAATACATGAGCACATGCTCTTATTATATTGGGAATAAAGCGGACTTGTTTTTTCTCCTCTTTGTTTTCATATATTTGTAATACTCTATATTCATGTCATATTTAACAAGTAAACGTGTAATATAGAAAAAAATATTTGAGACTTTCACATCACATATGAAGGAAAGGAAAGAGAGCAAAATGATCTCAAAATGTTACCGATGTTTATGAATGTACCAAGCAGAATAAGAACTTTATGCAAAAGTACCTGATTGAAATCTCCAGTATGATAAAGAACTACTGCAAGAAGACTATATGCACTAGCAGTCATCCGATGATATGGACCACAGACTGCAATCATTTTTGATAGTGCCTTCACATACAGTTCAGAAATAACAACTTATTAGGTACTAGAACTCACAGTTGCATTTCATCAGATAAAAGATGGCATGTAATAACTAGAATCATGGCATAAATAATTTATCCTTTTGTTCCATAATTCACCGCATCCTTTAGCTTTCCTTTGTCCAGCGCTGTCTTAGATGACTCTAATAAATTTCGACCATCTGCAGATGAGCAGGCCACATGCTGTAGAGCAGAATTGCAATATCAACATACATGTCATTAGTTGGATAAATCATGAAATAAAATATTTGCATCAACCATTGAATAAAAAAACCTACTTTACATACAGGGACCATGCCAATGATATCATATTTATCAAATGGGTTCGGGCTCTCCATGTCATAGTCTCTAGGTGCCAACTCCAGCCCAACCTGCATGCAAAAATAGAATAGTGATTGCACATGTTCGCATGGAAGGTAAACCCAGATCAGGAACCTAGATCAGCCCTAGCCGATCCTGATCCAGATTGGGCTGGATCGATCAGATCGATAATCCAAAGGAACTAAGCAGATCAATTTAAAAAGATTTAAAGAGCAGCTACATAAATAAACAAAGGGGTTTTGAGTAATTAAAAAGTACATTTATAAATTAAAAAAGTGGTTTTGCAAATATAAATTACGTAAACTCATTTTTATAAGGTTTCTATATGTTTTTATGAGTCGGCCGATCCCCATGCAATCTGGCCGACTTTGGTCCGATTCGGAATGAGTCAGCTCATTTTTATTTTTATTTTTGTAATGTTTTAAACTTTTCTAATTATGATAAGTTTTAGGGACATAATCATATCACCACCGATGATTCCCAGTTGAATCAGATGATTACGATACAGATCGGCCAATTCTGCATTCCATGCATGTTCATAGGAAAACAGAAAACATTAATAAATAGCACTACCAAAACAGTTAGATGATATATCTTATGGCATAGTCCTCTAAGAAGAATATATTTCCTCAATTAATGGAATTCATCCTTCAACCTCCAATTATATCTTTTGGAAATGAAAGCTTGCAACCATTTGGTTCTCAGTGTGCTATCAGTATCAGGCTCTTAATTGTCATTTTCTTCCTTCGAGGAACCAAGCAAGATGTTCAAAGCTGTAGCAATTATTGTAGGTAGATTCACAATATTACCTACTGCAGCAACAACAGCTAGTAATATGTGCTTAAAAGCTCGTGTAACCATCTCATGGATATAGAGTGATTGGATATGAGGGAGCTTTTCTTGCAAGTTCGACCTGTTTATTTCGATGAAGTTAAAGTCTACAAGAAAATGATAAATCAAGATTGATATTTTAAAAACAAATATCTGTGGGGAATTTTTTTTGCTCGCACCACATGTCCCAAAGAACACAATTTAAGTCCCCTCATATGCATGAAATCTGTTAGAGTTCGACCATCGACTGGTGAAAGTTCAAGTGATGCAAAGTCAGCTACCTATGAAAATGGAAAATTCATGTCTCAGAGATTGAAAGCTTCGGGAGCACATTAAAGCAATTGCAAATGTCCATGTTTGGAGCATGTTCTAAAATACAATTGAGTAATACCAATTTGGGTAGAGCTATGTCATCATAATAGTTGTTTGCCATCTTCATGAGCTCTTCTAGTGACTGTCAAAGCAAATCAGAAGTGAGAAAAGTATAATATGGGAATATAAAATGATGATAATAAATGAAACCGAATATAAAATGGTAATGATAATCTTCCATTTTTTCATGTACAAATATGCTGTTATTCAAAGCAACTGTTGCTTAAAACTATTACAAGGTATACTCCTTCCAGCAGTTCATTTTTGAATAAATTCTACACATTTTTTTTTATTGTTTGAAACCACAAGCATAAAGCATAGTTTTAAAAAAACTATGATAAATTTTGACAATAACATATTGAAAGGAAAATATCAAAAAGTGCTCAGAGGTGAAAGTTAAGACCCTCTGATGCAAGACCAGTCCCTGAATCTTTTAAGCGCAAGAAAGCTTCTTCAGACCAAAGCTTCTGAACTTCATTTTCTTCACTTACTTCATTTCATCTTGGTCTGACTAAGTCAACTGCTATCTCACCATTGCTGTCCACAGGATCTGACTTCTTTTTTATTCTCTTCAAATGTTCAAATTGTTTACCAAGGCCTTTGACAGACGGTTCTTCTGGAGAATCTTCTGAGTAGCTTTTAGACACTTCAATCTTTGAACTGTCCTGCTTCTGTAAATGTTGCATCCTGCTAGAGCCAAGTTCCCACCTGATGGACTTCTGCGCAGGTTCAACAATCATTTCCAGTTTCATTAAGCTATCCCTAAGCATTCTTCTTACCAACAACCGAGCCACTTCTGTTTCACCAGGATTAGGAGAATGTTGACCCTCTAGAGAAGAGTCTGTATGAAATTTTTGGAATAGAACTCTTAAGCTGCACATCAGTTTTGAAACTATATAAGCAGTGTAAATTAAAAATATAACAATTATTCATGCATGAGGTTATGCCACTGATCATATACAAGTAAAATAATGTTGCTGACTTGTTATTTTCAGGTGGCATATAAAAGATAATAATATCAAACCTGTTCATATTCAATGCATTGGCACCTCCATCTGGTTGATCATTAATGTCAAAATCTGATGTGGAAGACTTCCTTTTTACATCCCGAGCAACCTTTATAATGGCTGTGTATCCACAGTGTCTAACAACAACGACACCTAGACTGGTCGTGTCCTGCAAAAAAGCTTGTTCCTTCAGCACCAGTAACATGACAACTTATTGCATGGAATAGTAAATTAAGAGATTCAGTGTTTTGTTGTCAAATTTGTTATTTTCTTACTTGAACAACCACATTCTCATCTGCTGTTATCTCTTTTAGAAGATTTCTTTGAGTAACCTCCCGAATGGACATACCAGGTGATTGAATCTCATCAATCTTATCCACATGCTTCACACTAACGTCTGCGACATCTTTCTAAACAATTATAATCAAGTCCCCTACACGCTCTTCATGCATAATAGAGCCTTGGGGTGCTTCTTGGAGTGAATTTGAGGATACTTCACTGTGTACAAAATTTTGTATTGCAGAAACAGCCTTAAATGTTGCTATGTCAACAAATAGATTGTGCAATGAAAAGGCTTTCCAAACCCAGATCATTCTCTCTTCTTCAGTTTTACATGGAATGCCTGCCAGAACTGCAAAGTTTGAAGCCCATTTCCTATGACAATGCTTACCATCTCTACCCTGCCCACCACCGTTGCCGCCCCATTTTTCATCCTCTGCTGGAAGTGAAGGATGTTTTGATTGGGCCTCGATGTATATAGGAGGGACGAGCCATGTATTGGCTCGAAAGCCATATGGAAGATTCCCAAACTGGAAATATATGAAAGCCGTATGTTGTCAGCAAGCATCATACTTCAACGAGGATGCATTACATCATATCGCATTTGATGCATATTCACTAAAATTTGGAAAGCATAGTCCAAAAAGGCACCTTGTTATGTTCCTCTAAAGCCTTCATCAGAGACTCATAAGCCTGCATGCCATCAACACGTGACAGTGAATAAAAGGTAAGAGTGATGGCAAACAGTGACGTTGAATGCACTTAAAAGGGAACTTTTGTTATTTAAAAATCAAATTAAATACACAAGAAAGTCAACCGAATTGCCCTGGACAAATATAAAGGGATGTTTCAAGTACCCACATTTGCAAACGCTCTGCTGAGCTGCTGCAACAGGTCCACTAGGGCGTGACTCTGGAGATCCTGCTTGGAGCCTGTTGTGCGAAAGCCTTTAACAAAGGCCATCACGGTTAGTAATTTCCCATTATAGACCTTAAGCTGCATAGCGCAGCATACATCTTCAAGACAGAAACTTGGAGTGGCGGCAGTCAACACAACGTGGAAGCAGAAAACTAAACATTCAGCAGCAAAAGCATTATGTAGGTGGAGATCATGAGACCGTCCTTTCACCTCCCCTTGCTATCTCCCTCCGCCGTCGTAACCACGGCCCCTCCCTCTCCTCTACCCTCCTTGATCCCACTCCGGAGCCCCCCTGCTACCCGCCTCCCACTTCAGAAGCCCCCTCCCCAGTTGGAACGCCCCTTGTTGTCCCCCGCCCCTACCGAAACCCCCCTCCCCACCTGCTACCCACCCTCCCCTGCGGGGGCGGGCCTTCGGAGCACCGCCATCAATCTGCATCTAGATGGGCTCATCCATGAGCTTCATGCTGTAGAAGGCGAGGAGCGAGGTGTGGGGGCGCAGCACGCAGACACCATCAGTGAGGACCATGCCAGAGAAGAGCTTATTTTTGCAACGACGCTTCCTAGACGGGGGAGGGGCTTCCTCCTCTGGCAGGAGTAGCGTCTGTGGCAAGGGCGTTTCATGGCTTCTGCAAGGGAGGAGGGTCGGGATCTTGAGAAAGGGGATGAGAAAGAGGTGAAGGGTCTAGCAAACGAGGAGGAAGAGGACTTCCTCTTCCACAGCGGACATAGGAACGGGGAGATCACTGGAGACGAAGAAGAGGGTAGCTGATCGGGTTGACGGGGTTTTCGTGGGGAAGCAGGAGGTTACGATGGGGATTAGAGATTCGAGGGTGGGCGGCAAAATGGGGGAAATGAAAATCTATCGGGCATCCAAATCTACTGTACATTGGCGCCTTTGGGGTCACACGCAATTCCTACATTTTTATTTTTTAAAAAAATATATTATATCCCAATGCTTTATTAAAAATGAAATAATATGTAAGGTCTATTCTCATATTTACTTAAAAAATGTAGGAATAAATTACTTTTTCCTACATTTATTTAAAAACCATTGGAATAAGGTAGACATATACTTACGTTATAATGAAATGTAGGAAATGTACCTACGTAATTTTAAAAACATCGGAATAAGTCGTATATACCTACGTTTTTTTTAACTGTAGGTAAAATTCATGGCTATAGGTCAACTTTCTTGTAGTGACACTGCCGAATGAGATCTTGAGTGGGAGAAACAATCGAGCATGTTGACCCCCGGTTGAACTATTAAGAACGGTTTATGAACGAGTAAATTCCGTTGATCCAAGAACTATGTCGACTTGTTATAAGAGTAGATGCCCTTCGTTCTACTCGTCCTTTAGAAAGGGCTGTCGGGCTGCAGTAATTTTCAAAAAAAAAGAATAAAAATGGAAAATAACAAAACAATAAAAAAACAAATATATATATATATATATATATATTAATAATAAATAAATAATAGCATAAAAAACAACAACAAAAAATAAACAAACAAAATAAAAATAAAAATAAACAAAAAAAATCTACATTTCGAGCTATCACATTCGTGTGCTACATTCTTAATTTCTCGTTCGCATTTGTATGTTTGCATGTCGCATTACATCATCTCTACTTTTGCCTTAATTCATAAAGACTTGGTCCCTTGACCCGTTATCAAGACTAGTCCTAACGTAATCAGTTACTTATTGAGCAAGGGGCCAATTCAGAACAGTAAAATTAACTTGTTTGCTAAGTGTGTCACGCAGGAACAGGTGTACAAAAAGGAACAAGCGCACAAGACACAAGCAAGTGACAAGAAAAGAAATCATTTCATAACTGTCATGTACAACATAAGTGAGGGGGTGGCTGTACAAACATACCTCTCTAACTCTCACCACCACCCTCCTGATCATCCCTCTCATAACCCCTAGGACGAGGATCCCTAGGAGGCATCATCAAACCATGTGAGGCTGTACTCCTATTGCCCTACATCTCCCTCTCAAGTCTTCACATTATGTTGTCGCTCTGAGGGGGTAGCAAAGAAATTGCTAACAAAAAGACCACGCTCACGTGCTCTCTGATAGAGCTCCACACCATCTCTCAACCATTGTTCGGCAATGCCTAGGCTAGTTCGGAATTCCAACAACTGAGCCTCCAAGGCCCTCCTCTCCTCTCTCTACCAACCTGTCAGTTCTCTCTCCCTTTCTCTTTCAACTCTCTCTCTCTCTCTCTATCCCTCCTCTCTAGCTGGAGGGAGATTCTCAACTCCATGACGTCTCATGGGAGGTCATCATCTGAAAGACGCTGCAGCTCCTCCTCTAGCTCCGCTATCCTTGCCTCACCTTGTGTAGCATGAGCAAGCATCTCTCGGTCTCTCATGTCTGCAGTATTCACCATTTTTAGGAACATGACATAGCATGAACAATTAAACTTGAATGGTGAAACACGACCTACGTAGAGAGCTCCCCCTCTGCCTCTGCGGTGCGTGCCATGGCACGGGCAAGCTGCTCGTGGAGCAAAGTAACCTCTGAAGAAGGAATCTAGAAAATAGAGGAGGCACCCCCTATCCCTACTGTTGATGATGCTGCATCAAGCTGGGCACGCTATAACACATATGAGATGACAATTAGTGGCTAAACATCTGAAATTCAAGATCATAATTAGGAGCATGCATTGCATATACTCACCAAGGAATTCAAAGCTGCACGGGTGTCAGTCAACTACTGCTATGTGTCTGCCAAGCGAGCTCGCAAGTTTGCTATCATGGCATCACAGGCGTCCTGCATCCATGACATGTAAGTTACCACCACATATATACAATATATATGTATATTTGTTGCATTTCACACTTACCTTGATGCGGGACGAGACAACGGACACGACAAGCTCGTAACTGCCCCTTAACGAGGGAAGCGTCGGACGTGCGCGGTTGAGAAACCGGCAGTGAGCTAGGGTGGTCGGCTCTCACTTGTGCCCGGATCGGGTCACGGGACGGTAACGCTCTCTCTCGCAGCAGCGGTGATATAAATATAAAGCGAGCTAATTGTCCCTACACATGCTCTCTAGCAGCGGCATAAACAAATATATATGAAGTAAGCAAAATGCCAAGTAAGGGAGCGAATGCTATACCTCCACGCGCTCGGCGTGGGGAAGACGGACCCGGTCGAAACTCGTACTCCCGGGATAAATATTACACAATGATGACAGCAATGAAATATCACCCACTCCACGCAGGGAGGTAAAGGGCTACACAAATGGGCCCGGGAGGACCGAATTCGGGTTGACGGGCGGCTTCTCGCGTTGATTCGGCAGCACCCGAACACGTGACGGTGGGACCCACGTGCTGTCCGGAGGGACCGTGCGGGACCCGGTGTCACCACTGTGGTGGGGACACTTGTGGAAGTGTTCCCTGGGCTGGCGGCACGCTGGTTCACCGGCCGGAGGCCAGGCAGCTCCGTTCGGCACCGGTCGGAATGACCGGCCACGGATCTACCGGTTCTGTTTTCCGGCGCGCGCTCCGGCGAGAACGGACGCTGCGATCAGCCCTGACGTCGGAATGCGACGAAACTGGTGCCGTTGGAAAGCTGCTTCGAAGAGCTTCAACTCTCTATAATTACAGAAAAATAACAAAGCCTGCACTTCCAATTGACGAATTTTGAAGGTTTCTATTGTACAGTGGCTTAACTCTCAGATCTGCAGGGCTGTCCTCTGAGAACTGTCGTTGACCATAGGGTAGATGTCCGATTCAGCTCTTGAGGTCTTCATCAAAGGTGTAGGAAATTGAGCTAGGAAGACGGAAAAACTGATTTGGACAAGTGTGGATGTGGTTAAAAATTGATAGTATGTTTTCACTAACAGTGGGTCGGATCTGGAATCTGACTAAAGGCACTGTAGCAGAGATAGAACACGAATTTTGAAAAATAGATAGAGGGCAGATCAAAAATTAGGAAAAATGGTATATGTAGGGGATGATGGACAAAACTCCCAGTAAAATTGGGAGGGTTTTGAAAATTCAAAAAGGTTGTCGGAGATGGGAAACTCAGAGCTGTTGTCATTGTAGACAGAGACAAAACAGATTTGGGAATGCAAAATGAACGAAAATGGAAAATTACTAAATGGAAGATTTTGGACGTGAAACTTTAGGTGGAGGTGGGGATTCAAGGTAAGAACACACCCTCAAAATTTCAAGTCGATCTGAGCTCGTGGCGGACAGCAAGAATTCATGGAATGGGCTGCTGTTGGAGGAAGATAGAATTCCGACGGTGGCTCGATGGCGGCTCGATGGCGGCACGAACGGCGGCGGCGGCACCGGTGAAGATCAGGGGTTGAGAGGGGGTGATAGAAACTAGATCCACTCTAGAATTACAGAGGGGTTGAGAGGAGAACTCTAGGAGAGAGGAAAGGGGCGCAAGCTTCTTGTTCCAAATGGAATTTTCTCTTCTTTTCATTAATTTCCACATAAAAATACACCCTTTTATATGCTAGGTATCAAATCTAATGTAGACCCTTGGATCTTGGGATGGAGAATGAAGGGTCTAGATCAAATGTGACTAACACACAAAAATTAATAAAAATAATCAAGGGGAAGGGGGCGGCCTATTGACCATGGAAGAGGTAGGTGGGGTGGGTGTAGAATGTTGACATTCTTCACCCTTTGTCCCCCATGTGTCCATAAGACTAGTCCAACCTTCTAGATGTCCACCTAGGATGGTTGACCAGCCCCACAAGGTGACATGGACCAATGGGAAAGAGCTGAGGGCCCCCTAGCTGGACCTACTACAAAATTGCACAAAAACCCACACAATCCATGGGAATGACTCATTGGCTTATAAAGCCTTACATTTGCGTACATACTTTCCCAAGGATATAAACACAAATTAAAAGGACATAAATGTAAAAGAAAAGTACATGCTCGGCGTCGATTCCCATCAACTCTCCCCGGGTGGGAGGAACTCGACCCCGTCGAGTAGGGGTAGGGATGCTCGAGTATTCCGACGGATCCGTCACCGTGCCAAGTAGCGCGAGTATGCTCCACTCCAAGTGATTGGCACCTGCTCATTCCATATATACTCGATATGCACAAGCTGCCATGGGCTAGAGGTGGACACTTCGGGTGGGGCACTCGCAAAGGGAAGGAAGCAGCTCGAAGACTCACTAGGAATTACCGTTGAGTCCCTGTAGGTGACTGATCCGGGTATAGATGTAGAACCAATCCCATACTCATCGAATGAGTCCACTCGCCTCTTACTCATAATAGAACGACAACGAGCTTGCACAAGACACATGCAGACAAACAAACGACACACAAACCATGCAAACAAATCACACAAAACAAACCACACAAGTAAAACACACGGACTCATCTATGACCCTAGACACACCTAATGTTAGTCCGACCTACGCATAGGCGATGGTGGACCAGGACACCCGAATGTGTGCCATGCATGCATTTGACGTAACCGGAGGTTGACGTCATGGGGAACTCCTAGACATCCTACGATGCACCACTCATGGACATTTGGATTGGAGGTGGTAAGTCCGGGAGGTTCGGGTGGTTTAGGTGGACTCGGGGAACCAAAGTTTTCATTACCCCCGAATGAAGGTTCGGACCTATGACTATGTGGAGGTTGCTTGGCCCGAGTGGAAAAGGCTTGATAGTGAACTCCGCGGAGGAAGTGGAGTGAAGATGGCGGCTCGGGAGATTCACTAGTGAGGGGATCAAAAGGGTCGAAGAAGGTATGACCCCGTGAGATGGGTTCCAACATGACATGGTCCCAAGTTTGGAATTCATAATCACCGCCATACATTATGATCGGTGGGACGACGGACATGTGTAAGAAATAAGATTCCTCCCATGGGCAAAAGGGAACGAAGTCGGACTCGGCCGGCATCGGAGGAGTAGAAGAATCTCCGTGGTGACACACCCCACGGTGCACTCAGAGGTAATGGACCCAAAGGCCGGATGGGTGAAGCTAAGACTAGCGGGTTGGTCAAAGCCTCGCGTCAAAAGATGTGTCAACTTCCATTGTGAATCTAATCCCATGACAAGATCGTCCAATGTGTCAACATGGTGACTAGATCGAAATGTGGTATGGAAGGAGTTGACGGGCACTAAAGGGAGGATGGGGTCCATGGATGGAAAGGGAGGTGGGACCAAGCCATCCTTGAGCCAACTAAGAAGTAGCTCGGCGATGAAAAGCGTACCCGTTAGAAACACGAGTGGCTGGGGCTTGAGTGGCTCCAAATGAGAGGGTTCCGAATTAAGATCGGAAGGTGAGGGTGACAATGGAGCACTCTCGGGTGGTGAAGGAATTGGGTTAGGTAGTCCGATCGGCTCGGGACTCGGTTGGGAGGTAGATGTTTGCCAAAGGGTTCGACCTCTAGAGCGAGAAAAATGAGACTCAAAGGGCTCGACCTCTAGAGCGACCTTATAAGATTGCGCCAGCGAGAACGCGTCATGGACAAGACATTCAAGTTGGAAGTGAAACCGCAAACCTCTCCGGAACTGAAATGCGGTCGTGGTGCTCTCCTCTCCCAAGCCATATTTCAACCGATACTTTTCATAGTCCCGGATGTACTCGGACACGGACCTATCACCTTGGACAGGTCGACATGGGTTGGCCATTGGTGCCGAAAAGGTGGGAATGGATCCCTAGGAATGGGTATGCAAGGCCATTTAGACAAGACACTAGACCAACTATGCACGGTTTGGGATGCATGCACACTAAGGACAAGACACCAAGACTCGGTACGTGGCGGAGTTAATCGATCCGAAGATCACTGGCGCAAGTGTGCGGCCTTCCCGATAGGCGTAGCCTAACGTTTCGGACAACATCTTTTTATATACCGATTAATGGTATGCAAATGCAACTCCTAAGACCGACTTAGACACTTATATTTAAATGACACTCTTTTTTTTCTTTTTTTGGACACCCTGGACTCAAGCCTGCCTCTGATACCAAATTGATGCGGGACGAGACCACGGACACGACAAGCTCGTGACTGCCCCTTAACAAGGGAAGCGTCGGACGTGCGCGGTTGAGAAACCGGCAGTGAGCTAGGGTGGTCGGCTCTCACTTGTGCCCGGATCGGATCACGGGACGGTAACGCTCTCTCTCACAGCAGCGGTGATATAAATATAAAGCGAGCTAATTGTCCCTACACATGCTCTCTAGCAGCGGCATAAACAAATATATATGAAGTAAGCAAAATGCCAAGTAAGGGAGCGAATGCGATACCTCCACGCGCTCGGCGTGGGGAAGACGGACCCGGCCGAAACTCGTACTCCCGGGATAAATATTACACAATGATGACAGCAATGAAATATCACCCACTCTACGCAGGGAGGTAAAGGGCTACACAAATGGGCCCGGGAGGACCGAATTCGGGTTGACGGGCGACTTCTCGCGTTGATTCGGTAGCACCCGAACACGTGACGGTGGGGCCCACGTGCTGTCCGGAGGGACCGTGCGGGACCCGGTGTCACCACTGTGGTGGGGACACTTGTGGAAGTGTTCTCTGGGCTGGCGGCATGCTGGTTCACCGGCCGGAGGCCAGGCGGCTCTGTTCGGCACCGGTCGGAATGACCCTGCCACGGATCTGCCGGTTCTGTTTTCCGGCGCGCGCTCCGGCGAGAACGGACGCTGCGATCAGCCCCGACGTCGGAATGCGACGAAACTGGTGCCGTTGGAAAGATGCTTCAAAGGGCTTCAACTCTCTGTGATTACAGAAAACTAACAAAGCCTGCATTTCCAATTGGCGAATTTTGAAGGTTGCTATTGTATAGTGGCTTAACTCTCAGATCTGCAGGGCTATCCTCTGAGAACTATCATTGACCACAGGGTAAATGTCCGATTCAGCTCTTGAGGTCTTCATCAAAGGTGTAGGAAATTGAGCTAGGAAGACGGAAAAAGTAGTTTGGACAAGTTTGGATGTGTTTAAGAATAGATAGGATTTTTTCACTAATAGTGGGTCGGATCTGGAATCTGACTAAAGGCACTGTAGCAGAGATAAAACACGAATTTTTAAAAATGGATAGAGGGCATATCAAAAATTATGAAAAATGGTGTATGTAGGGGATGATGGACAGAACTCCCAGTAAAATTGGGAGGGTTTGGAAAATTCAAAAAGGTGGTCGGAGATGGGAAACTCAGAGCTATTGTCACTGTAGACAGAGATAAAATAGATCTGGGAATGCAAAATGAACGAAAATGAAAAACTACTAAATCGAGGATGTTGAAAGTGAAACTTTAGGTGGGGGTGGGGATTCAAGGTAAGAACACGCCCTCAAAATTTCAAGTCGATCTGAGCTCGTGGCGGACAGCAAGAATTTGTGGAAGGGGCTGCTGTTGGAGGAAGACAGAATTCCGACGGTGGCTCGATGGCGGCTCGATGGCGGCACGAACGGCGGCGGCACCGGTGAAGATCAGAGGTTGAGAGGGGGAGATAGAAACTAGATCCACTCTATAATTGCAGAGGGGTTGAGAGGAGAACTCTAGGAGAGAGGAAAGGGGCGCAAGCTTCTTGTTCCAAATGGAACTTTCTCTTCTTTTCATTAATTTCCACATAAAAATACACCCTTTTATATGCTAGGTATCAAATCTAATGTAGACCCTTGGATCTTGGGATGGGGAATGAAGGGTCTAGATCAAATGTGACTAACACACAAAAATTAATAAAAATAATCAAGGGGAAGGGGGCGGCCTATTGACCATGGAAGAGGTAGGTGGGGTGGGTGTAGAATGTTGACATTCTTCACCCTTTGTCCCCCATGTGTCCATAAGACTAGTCCAACCTTCTAGATGTCCACCTAGGATGGTTGACCAGCCCCACAAGGTGACATGGACCAATGGGAAAGGGCTGAGGGCCCCCTAGCTGGACCTACTACAAAATTGCACAAAACCCCACACAATCCATGGGAATGACTCATTGGCTTATAAAGCCTTACATTTGCGTACATACTTTCCCAAGGATATAAACACAAACTAAAAGGACATAAATGCAAAAGAAAAGTACATGCTCGGCGTCGATTCCCATCATACCTCCACAAGCCCCCCAAGCTGGAGTCGCTCCACATACGTCGCCCTATAGAGGCATAGGTATTCCTCACTGTCCTGCGCATGTGACTCCACGAGCGTGCTCATGAGAATGGTGATGCGGATCTAGAGGGGGGTGAATAGATCAGCCCCTTTAAAAATTACTAGCTTAATGAAACTCGCGCCAAGCTCAGTTTCGATAAAGACAAACTAGAGGAATGTATAACAAGCTTCGTTCATGTTATCAGACAAACATACTTACATGCACTTTAGGAGCACCCATAGCGAAACATACTACCAGGACTGGTACGAGGCAGAGGACTAGCCCAAGAACTTCCTCACGCAAGGTGAAACACCTTTTGATATACCTAGTCTAGATTTAGAGCGAAGTAGAAGATATGCAATTCAAACACACTACATGGATATTTTTAGGTGGTTCGATTGCTTCCAGCAATCTACGTCCACCCCTCACCTGATCAAGATGAGGCTTCACTAGCACAAGGCTAATACGGATGAATCCGCTACAGGATCTGATCACACAGATTCCCACCGGATGAATAACCACCTCCCTTCCTCTGACAACCCAGAGGGAGAATCATGTTCAACGCCCTGTTGAACACACCCCTAACTCTGCCCAGTAGAGTTAGAACCACTGCACTACGGCAGCACACGAGGAACACCCTCGAACCTTGGTATGCAAACCAGACCGTGACCAGCTAAAATCTGATTACACCTACGATCAGTACATCAATGTACCAACAGAGAAATACAATGTGAAATGAATCGAAGAACCAATTGAAATACAAAAGATAGTAATCCGAAATACAATTCAGAATCGAATGAAAGACAACTATAGCTCTGAATTTGATTCAAGAGCTTTCTCTGAATGCTTCTTCTCTCGAGCAGGAACTCGAACACCTTCCTCTTCTTTCTCTCTCTGATTTTCTCTTTCACTGGTATTCTTCTTCAAAGGGGTGGCTTCTCTCTCTGTTCTTACTCAAACTCTCGCTTAAGCTCTCCTTCTTCTTCTTTCACTCGTTGTAGCTTTTTTCCGCTCTCTTTCTCTCGAAATAGGAACGCTGAAACTTATAGAACCAGCGAATTTGAATTTTTGAGCTGAGATTATCTTCCCTGTGAAATTTCATTTGTCTAGGTGTTAGAGAGGATATTCAGGTTGTTCAGCATCAAACAGAGTGCTGCCAGGTGTCTTGGATCCCATGCAAAATGATTGGGGATCGATTCCATGTGGATCCTTTGAGCTTTCCACATGCCTAGTCATTATTCACACTTAGCGACTCATTTTACACTCTTAACGGCTATTTTTCAGCCGTATCACCTATTATTCACCCTTATCGGTCAGAGCTGTCGCCTTACCCAATTTTCCACTTGATTGAGGCATCGCCTTAGCCATTGTCACCACTAGCGGCTTCTTTGTTGCTGCTATCTTCTATTTGTCACCGATATTGACCTATTTGTCAACCTTAACGCCCCTTTGTCTGCCTAACTCAACATTTGTCTCCATTGTGACCATTCTTCACCCATGTTAGCCATTATTCACCTTTGTGACCCATTTGTCACTCTTAACAGTCTTTTGTCATCTTTGTGTGTTCTTTTATCTTGAAGATTTGAACTGCTTGAAGCGAAGTTAAGTGTGGTCAACTTGGCCAGATCACAGTAGCATGTTGACTTTGACTGAGATAGTTTGACTTGAGTCCACATGAAGTTTGAACTTGGCTGGGTTACCTTTGACTGGCATTGACTTTGACTAAAGTCAACTTTGATTGGTAATCTTGACTATAGTCAACTCCCTTTGTAACAAGATCGATCCTTCTTCTTCTTCTTCATGCTCTACAGCCTTATCATCCATTTGTCAGACTTAATATCTATTTTTCATTCTTGGTAGGGCATTTGTCTCTTCTTTGAATTTTGCCATTGACTGCGTTAACGCCATTGAGCACTGCGTCAACATAGCTTCTTCTCTTTTCATGCTTCTCAACCCTGCCATCCATTTGTTACCCTTATGAGTTATTTGTCAGACTTATAGCCTATTTGTCACAGTTAGTCACCTATTTTTCACCCTTAATCTACTACAGCCGTCGCCCTTGTTGCTTTGACTAGTAGTAGGCTCTGGCGTTCTGGCTGCATCGACGCTGTTGGAGCCTTGCGTCAACACCATCTTCAAGACACCACATGCATAACTCCTTTTCTTCCAAGCCAACCTATTTTTCACCACTAGTTACTTATTTGTCACCCTTATTTCATATTTGTCACCCGTGTGAAGCCATTTGTCACCCTTAACTTCTTCAACTAGCGGGTGAGCTCGAGTCGACTCTATTGGCATCTGGAGTCGACTCCTCTTCTTGAAAACACTTCATCTTCAATTAGCGGTTGTTCTGGCAGAGCTCAAGTCGACTTCCTCTTCATAGATATTTCTTCTTACACTATTTTCCATCTTCCCTGAAAACATTATTTGGTAGACAATAATAGTCTAAAAATCAATAGAATATGTGCGGAACATTGAAGAACAATTTATGCAGAATTACATTTATGTGTTTTCAGACTTAATCAACTAAATGACTTCATGTAGGATTGACATCATCAAATCAAAAACTTTACCCAACACGTGCCACCCCGCTACCAGTCTTCATATTGTTCAGGGAAGTGCACCCACCAGTCAACGCAGGCTACCCTCCCCCGTGTCTTCCTCCTAATGCGAGATGGCATGACCACATCCACCCACTCCTGGGCAAGCCCCAAGGTCCTCATAGCCAATCGTAGTAGAAGCGGCTCAATCTCGTTCAGGCAATGGACCCAAAGGTCCTGTCCAAACAGAGCACAGCTTGCCTCAACCAACGGTTGGTCGGCGTCAACCATGCCGAAATAGGGCCTCCAAACCACTAGCATTAGCATACATGTATCTTAGTAGTCATTTTAAAAAAATAATAATAATAAAAATAAAAATAGTCCTAGCATTATTGCAGGGAACCCTTGTAGCTCGCGCCTCAATGACATCAGCTGGTAGGATAGATGGGTTGTGCTCATGATAGGCTGCCACCGCCGAGCCAATGGCACCACTACCGAATGCCACTACCGAGCCTTCCCCATCGGAATGTAGTAATAGCTTCACACCTGTATTATCACATATCCTTAGCATCACAAGAAGTAGATTAGTTGCATGAAATAATTTGGAAAACAGAAAAATATTAATTTACCTGGAGGAATGGTGCGAAGCCACTCACAATCGTCTCTTGATCTGTCCCTTGAGATAGGCCAGCAAACAAAGGCGCCAGCAAGGCAGTCCCCCAGGCATACTGCCCTACCCTCTCGAGGTCTACTAAGAGCTCCAGGAAACGACAGGGGATGTCGTCTCCCTTTGAACTCAATAGTAGCCTCCCCAACAAGAAGAAGAGGAACCTCCTCAAGTCCCTATTCGACTTCTCCCTATTGCTCGTGTCCGCACAATACACGGCACGAGACCCTCTTTTTCTTCTCTCCATAAACTCCTCAAGGGATTTATCACCACCCTGACGAGCATCAGCTAGTCCCAATGCCTCCATGATGGACGTCTTGGCTATTGTCTTGTTCCCCTTATCCTCTAATGCTAATCCTAGTAGCTTCTGAGCACCCTCTCGGCAGTCAGGGTAGGTAACCCCGGTCACCTCCTCGCCATCCACTATAAGGCCGGTAATTCGGACTACATCATCCAAGCTAGGCACCATATGCCCCCAGGGCATCAGGAAGGCCCGACTCTATGGGTCCCATCTCTCTCGCAATGCTTGGATAAGGGTGAGATCGACCTTGGTTGGCTCGATCCAAAGAAAGGCCCCGAACCCCATCGCGTCTACCTTGGCTCTCTGGAAGTCTAGAAGACGCCGATATGTGGCCACCACCAACTCCCATGAAATTTGTGATCTCATCACACCCTGTGTATACATGTAAAAAATGTGTGAGCAATATACAAAAGTGAAAAAAAAAACACAAAGAAAAATAAATACACACTTAAATAAGAAGGGGGTGCATTGTCAAAAAAAAGGGACAAAATAAGAAATGAGGGAGGGTTCACTTACAAGTTACGATTGGGTTGTCTCACTAAGGTGCCCTTCAATGTCGGAGAGCCTCTTGAAACCACTGCTAGGTCTACCCTTCTTTAAGGAGTGGGAAGATTCACCCTCCATTCCGAAGCTTGAGAAAACCTTACTCCTTCTTTCCCCTCTTGGAAGCTTTCACTTTTGAAACCAACTTCTGATGCTCCTTGGCAGAGCAAGCAAAGGGGGGATATTTATAGGATGGGAAACATGAAAAATTCACATGGGACGGGTGACTAGGAGCCGTCATCATTGATTTCAAAGGTAGATTCCCTTTGAAAAGGAAGACCATGGTGAGACACCACCCTTCACTTCGAAGTGATGTTTTATCTTATGTTGTGTTTTCTTCCGTCATGTGAATTATTGTTTGGTGTGTTGATCACCTGTACAGTTGAGTGTAATCTTATGCTTTTATGAGATATCTATATTCTTACTACGTTAACAGTTAAATGTAGGGCAAAACAAACAAAAAATAGAAGAAGAAGAAAAAAAAAGGAAAAAAAGGAAAAAATAAAGAAAAAACAAAATAGAAATAAAAATAAAAAAATAATAATAAAGGGCTTCATCGACGGAGACATAAGCACCAAATCCCACCTTTCGTCCCTACAATGATTGCACCCCATCATATCATCAATTTATTATATAATATATACACTATTAGATCATGTCAAGGACCTTGCGGTTTGAATGAATCTAAAATTTGAGTTCCCCTCTAACAAAATAGTGAAAATTTCAGAGGAGTTTGGGTCACACGGATATGTCATTAAGTTGCGGTAGTTTGGGGACGATGGTTCCATTTGGTGAGTCGGCGCGTAGATAAACGGGCTCCGGCTCAGTATCGACTCACGGAATCGGTATCCTGACCCATTCTTAACAACTCAACAATATTATCCTTGGCTATCTTCTATTTTAGTTTGTTTTAATTTTTTCTTTACACCTAGGATGCATTCATGTAGGACCTTGATATTATTATGGAAGATCATTCACTTAATTCGATTGTGAGAGCCACTGTACTATAATTTTAATTGATATGAGAAATTCCATTCCAAATTGAGTACTCAGTTTCTTTGAAGCTATCTTGAGTCGTTTCTTCATAAAATACTCTTGTTTGGATTTATCATTTTTTTACTCCATTGGATCCACCTTGGCCGTATCACTTCCACATTGGCTGGTAACCACTCCCCAATGGTGAAACCTGCAAGTTCACGACCTCTGGTACTTCCACGCACGGAAGTTGACCCCTTCTCCTATTCGTGCCTGAGCGTAAATTATTCCCTCCCTTATTTATTTCCCATCCAAATAATCATCGATTTTGGAAAACCTTCTCCAAAGTTGCTTTGTTGAAACTCTGGAAAAATTTCAACCGTGTAATATTGAGAGCGTGTCTCATCACACTTTGACATCTACTTTTTAGTCCATTCTGACTTCGTTCCATTACACTTCATTTCGTTCTAATCCATTACACTACACGACATTTCCCTGCAAAGCAGATGCCAATGCGGGACAGCTGTAGACATACCATTTTTGACATTATATTGATTAAATCTTATATCACACTACGATTCCCCAAAGTGGCTCTCACCTTCGATTTATCTGAGTAACTTTTCTTATTTTTATGATTTTTTATCATTTTTTTCGGAGATGATCTTAAACGTGGTAGTGGGAGAAGATGCCTTTTTAAATACATGTCACCCTGACGTGACATGTTCTTAATTAATTACACTTTTAACACATTTTCAAATGTGGACGCGTCTTTTAAAAGTGTTAGGGACAGAAGACGCCCTTTTTAGTCAAAGATCGGCACCAACCCCACCATTTTATTCAAAATTTTACAAAGAAAACGTCTTGCTGACGAGACGTGTCTCTGAATTCAAGGTTAGGCACCGAAATCCCCCATTTTCAACGTGTGCCTCCACGTTCGGCGCCATGTCTGGCATTGAGAGGAAAGTGGGCACGTCCACTATAGGGGACACGTCTAAAGGAGGTGTCCCATCCCATGGACGCGTCCAATAAAAAACATTATTTCGTCAGGTATGGATGTGCCTGGTATGGGGGAAGCAACCTAATGAAGGCGTCTCCTTCAATAGATGCCTTCTTTGCCAATTTTCCTATAAATAGGTGTTTCGGTCGACTCACGAGAGGTGGAATGTTCCCCCTTTTTGGTTCTCGTGTGTTTCTCGCGGCAGTAACATACACTCACCTTTTACGAAAGGTCGATATAAATTGACTTGGCACATGGGAATTTTGGGGGTATCAACGGGGGGTGCAAAGGAGGATGCATATGCACGGGAATAGTGTGGTTAATCGTCTTAGGTGACTAGAGAAAGGGTGACTGGATGGAATGCGGGCATGCTAATCGATTTCTCGATGATCACTCATGGAACCGAATTTTGTCAGGGGAAGCGCCGCTAGGGCACTGCACGTGGGCACCAAGGTATCAGGCAGCACATGGAGAGAAGGAGGTTCCACAGGTACGAGTGTGCAGGCGATTGTGGGGATTCATATATAGGACGTCTTTCCCGACCGACCGCAAGCAGTCGGTGTTTATTTTACATCGGATTGAATCCAAACACCATTGTTCCACGCTGAAGGAGGGTCAGGATGTTCCTGAAGCCATAGGTGAAGGTTTTGATGTATATTGCAGCTATAGGGTGACCGTTACACTCGACCAGTGAAGTTAATTGACTATAATTTGGGAGACTGGTCGCACACCGGCTGATGCGGTGGCGAGACTGGAACCCGAGTACGGGTATGCATGAACAACTGGTTATTCTTTCTTTATAGATGCAATGAAGGATTTATAGGGGGGCCTTAAAAGCCAAAATATATCTGGAGCAAGCCGCAGGACAATTCTGATGAACGGGTCAGTCCTTGGGTCAATGCAGGATATAGCAGATGTCCACGTGTAGTGCCCCAGAATTTATATAAATAATTTTTGAATTATAAAATAATTTTTTAGAATTTATAAAGGCCTAAATATATTAATAAATGGATTTTTGAGACTAATAAGTCATTAAAGGCCCAATTAGGGTAAATAATTAACCTAGCCTATCTAATTATTATCCAAAAGATTTAAAGATCAGGCCCATTTAGTTTGGCCCATATTCTAGAAGGTTATTAAGCCTATTCTCGGATTTTTTTAAAGATAAACACTACTTAATAAGATAATTTAATAGATACTGGATAAAAGAGTTTTATTAAATTTAAAATTCTGAATACGATGACTGTAACGGTCTATCGTAAGACCGCCACAGCAGCGTAACGTGTCAAGGCTCGACCGTCACAACCTGCGAGTTCCCTAAGTGAAAGAACTTGAAAAAAGATTGGAACTTGATGTTCCTATCCACAAGAGACCTAATTGTAACGATGTATAAAGACCCTAAGGAATCTTAGAGATCAGGTTGTAACAGATTAAGGACTCTAGAATCGATCTAATCTTCAAACCCTAGCCAAAATCCTATAAATAGGACCTAGTTCTGAACTGTGCGACCCTTACTTTTGGCTCATAAGGAATCAAGGTAAGGAGGTGTAATCTTGGGTAAGTTCTTTAGAAGTATTTGTTTACAATACTTTAGACTAACTCCTCTCCAAATTTCACATCTTTAGGTCAAGAGGTCGTGGAGTTAGAGCCCAAGGAAGTTGCTGAAAAAATCACAGGAAGAAGGGAACTAGGGTTCGGTGTTCAGACCATAATTGGAAGTTTGAAGCCTAGACAAGAGGTAGGTTATCTCATGAATGGAAAAAATAGCTTGATAGGACTATAAGCCCTCTGGTTTGATTGAATTTCATACATAGTAGAGCATCAATTTCATGTTTTACTAGTTCCATGCATTACATGCATCTCTTAACCCTAAATTGAGAACTTGAAACATGTTATTCATCTATTCATGGTCACCTATGCATGTAGATAGCCTATCCTTCTTTATCATGCCTAGAAACTCATGGTGTTTTGATTATAGACATGATGTGAGTTAATCTCTTATGTTTCATATTACTTTCTGTTAGTAGACACTCTGACGCATCACAGTAGGACCGTCACATTCATGTAACGGCCTTACTATGAGCCGTCACAGTCTCTGTGGTATATGAGTTACTCTGTTAACACTGACGCACCAATACAGACGAGTTACATAACGGTAACGGCTGTTCTCTGACCGTCACAATCACTGTGACGCCCCACTTCTAGACCGTCAGAGGCTATGTTCTGTCAACCCTAGACAGAATATGATTTGTCAATATTACTTATTATTAAGCCTAGTTACCTAAGTTTTTATACCTAATTACGTGACTTCGAGATTATTTAAGTGCTCATGATAGGAAATGCATGTTTTGATATCTCACTATTACTTTGAGTTATATTAATTTCATGAACCCAAAACTCTATAGTTTTGTAATTTGAAACATGATTTTGAATGATGTATCAATAGAGTTTTTATCATGGTTTCGCATCAATATATGTCTATATATATATTCTTTTCCTATTTATAGAGTCGTTTCTATAAGTACATGGCACATACTCCGGTATGTTGACCATTAGTTCACATTTTTGCACTATAGGAACATATTCTTGGACTTGAGGACCTCTCTATTGGATATTCCTTCCAATGGACTAGGTAATCTTGTTTGAAGGCCTCCGTAATTCTCCGCGAGCCTCGGATTCCCACTAGGACGCCGAGTTGGTTGTACCATTAAAACCCATTAACTAGAATACACTATCGTTATTTTCTGATCCTAGTAATGTAACGGCCTTGTATTGGACCGTCAGGCTCATGTAACGGCCCAATATACGACCGTCACATTCATCTGAGGTTGAATTGTTGATTCTGGATTCAGACAAATGTAACGGTCCTATACTAGATCGTCACACAATGTAATGGCCCAGTGAATGACCGTCACATGACTTGAATATCTCAACCCAAGGTTTGACCAAGGGTAGACATTTCAATGTTTCTAGATAAACCTTGATGATCTAGAACCTATCATATTGCTTAATAGACTTAATATAATGAATGAAAGTTAAGAGAATATACTGTTATGCTGCCGATTTATTTTCATAAGCATAGCGTAGTCTAAGTCGTTCTTGATCTCATATATTCAAATTGAAGCGTTCATTCATTGATTTTCATTATTTGGAATTGTTATATTCTTGGCCATACTTTACTGTTACATGCGTGGAAGTAGCTTAATTTATACCTGAAGATGTGATCGAGCACTGATTGTGTTCAAGGGCTCTATGCTAGTCCCCTCGGCTGATTGCCGGAAACATACTATTTTATAAATCATGGGGTATGATGCTACTGGCGTTGCATTGTGCTGGGAGTACTATTTCTATAAATAAGTGAAGATCCACGACAATACATGACATTCTTGCTCGATATTCCACAGAAATTCACGAAGCACTTGCTCATAAGCATAAGATGCTAAAGTGATGAATATGTGGCTTGCTAGTACATTCTCGATGCATTCTTATTCATGAAAGGCCAATATCATGTTCTTGTCCTATTCTTGCTAGTTCATTCTTGTTCTCATTCCATCTTATATGATTGTCTTGTTACTTTGATTTAATCGCGTGATCATCGCATTGCATGATTTTACCTTATTTATTTAGAGCAAAAATGTTAATCACTTTAATAGTGCCTTCATGTTGATGCGAAGATACCTACTGGACAAGTGTGCTCATTACCTATTTCTAATCTTTTTCAGGAAATGAAAGTGAGTCAGGTTCGGATTCGATTATTCAAGTAGCGGATCCGAGAGTGATTAAAGATGAGCGAAGACTTAGGAAGTCTATAATGTCTAGATTGAGTCAATGTAATTTTCCTATTTCTTGAGTATAGTAGAATGAAAGATGATGGAAAGTGGTTGTATTTTGAATATTGATCATTTATGAAATAAAGTTGGAGTATGATTAAATTCTTTGCAATTGCATTTATGTGTGTGATTGTATTGCGCTCTGGTCGTTCTTGCTTACAAGAGGCTTACCATGCCGGCTGTTCGCGGTCCCTGAGTTAGTCTTCCACTGTAATAAAGGCTCGGGGCGTGACAGTTAAGTTGGTATCAGAGCCTAAGTCTCAGGACTTAGGGAAAAGAATCATGTCATAGGATAAGTCCAAGGGTTACGGACCCCCACCTATGAACCAAGGAAGGAATTTTCATGCCCATGTGATAATTGGGTAGAGTCGGGATGAGATAGTTATTAGCTTTAAGATTGATTTTCTTTCAGTCTCACGAGAAATAACAAGCTGTTATATTTCTCTTAGGTACCTTATTATTCTTATCATGGCTCATCGCGTAGATTGGAATGGCATGCAACAAACCGTTGCCAGCCTTACGCAGGCATTGCAAACCATGGCCCAGGCAGGGGCAGGAGCACGGGCTGGCGACCTTCATCGTAATTTTTGGAGTCTAAATCCTCCGCGTTTCTATGGATCTTCCAATCCAGACGAAGCAGAAAATTGGATCGATGAAATGAATCGTATCTTTGATGTCATTCAATGCACTGATCAAGAGAAGGTCCGTCCAGCAACATTCCAATTAAATAAGGATGCCCGTACTTGGTGGAAATCGGTCCTGGCACCTCCGGCCGATGCACCTCACACGTGGGATGGTTTTCCCACTTTATTTCGTACCAAGTATTTCTCCGAACATGTGAAGGAAAGGAAGGCCATGGAGTTTGCCTCCCTTCGTCAAGGGATGATGTCAGTAGCAGAGTATGAGCTGCAGTTTTCAAGACTAGCACCATATGCACCACACCTTATTAGCACGAAATTATTAAAGGCAAATCGATTTATGGACGGATTACGGCCCGGGTTCATTCAGCAACTTGGGACACAAAATATCCACACTTACGCGGAGATGGTTTAGAGGGCATATCTATGCGAGAGGACCTTAGAGAAGGTCGAAAAGTTGAAAGGAAAGGGAGAGGAATCCAGCCGGCGCTCAGATCGACATTATAAGAAGGAGAAGTTTAGCATCACGGAACCCTACAAAAGCCGTGATAACAAGGAAAGATCAAGGAGCGGGAACGGTGGAAGTTCACAAAAGAATAATAAAAGGGTTAAGGAAGAGAAGGAGCAAGTTGCCGCGGCATGCACTTTTTGCGAGAAATTCGGCCATTCGGCTGAAGAATGCTGGAAGCGCCTCGGTGCTTGTTTGCGTTGTGGAAGTAGGGAGCATCGTGTGCCAGATTGCCCCCTTATGAAAGAGAAATCAGCTAATGGAGTACATAGGAGGCAGGCTCGCCTCAATGCGGTTATAGATGAAGATGAAACACCCAGGGATCTAAATGACGGGCTTATGGAAGGTACTCTTCAAATCTGTTCTCGCCCTGCATTCGTGCTATTTGATACTGGTGCTTCTCATTCTTTTATCTCCACCACTTTTGCAAAAATCTTACCAATTGCATCAGTTTCCTTACCTTCAGATCATCCTATTACTACACCTTTAGGATCTGGAACTAAGCTTACCAAGCATTATCCTGATTGCGAGGTAGTGGTAGAAGGACACAATCTCCCCGCAAACTTAGTATGCCTTGATATGAAAGGTTATGATGCCATTTTAGGGGTAGATTGGCTTGTAGACCATGATGCTTATATCAATTGCCGAAATAGGATTATATCTTTTCGAAAGCTTGGTCTTCCAAGATTTTCTTTTCTTGGCATCAAATACAAAAAGCATCCTACCATTATATCTTCTCTTCACGCTTGCAAGCTTATCTCGCAAGGATGCGAAGCTTTCCTTGCTTCAGTCATTATTACCGAATCTAAAGAGATTGTCCTAGCAAATATTCCAACTGCAAATGAGTTCCCAGACGTGTTCCCATTTGAACTACCTAATTTACCGCCCGAAAAGGAAGTAAACTTTACCATTGAACTCATTCCTAGTGCGGCACCTATTTCTATAGCCCCTTACAGGATGTCCCCCACAGAACTCAAGGAACTAAAGAAGCAGTTGCAAGAACTTCTAGACAAGGGTTTCATTAGACCCAGCACGTCTCCTTGGGGTGCGCCTGTTCTATTTGTCAAGAAGAAAGATGGTTCCCTCAGGCTATGTATCGATTACCGGCGACTGAATCAGCTAACAATTAAGAATAAGTATCTGTTGCCGCGTATTGATGAGCTCTTCGATCAGCTTTCGGGAGTTGAGTACTTATCTAAGATTGACCTCAGATCTGGTTATCATCAACTTAGAATTAAAGAAGATGATATTTATAAATCGGCTTTTCGAAGTCGTTATGGCCACTATGAATTCATGGTGATGCCGTTCGGGTTAACTAATGCCCCAGCAGCATTCATGCAACTTATGAACAGTGTCTTCCAGCCATACCTGGACCAGTTCATCGTCGTCTTTATTGATGATATTTTAATATATTCCAAGACAAAAAAGGAGCATGAAGAACATCTAAGGATAGCCTTGCAAACACTTAGAGAACACAAGCTATATGCCAAACTCAATAAGTGTGAATTCTGGCTCAAGGAAGTCTCATTCCTCGGCCACATTATTTCAAAAGAAGGTATTGATGTGGATCCTTCTAAGGTAGAAGCTGTCAAGAATTGGAGTCGGCCAACGACTGTATCCGAAGTAAGAAGCTTTTTGGGTCTAGCTGGTTATTATAGGAGATTCATAAAGGACTTCTCAAAGATCGCGGTTCCTTTAACTAGACTCACCAGAAAAGAAAATCCTTTTGTCTGGTCGAAGCACTGTGAAAAGAGTTTCCAAACTCTTAAGAATCATCATACAACAGCCCCTGTTTTGTCACTACCAATGGAGGGTGGTGGATTTGAGGTATATACGGATGCGTCTGGAATTGGCTTAGGATGTGTCCTTATGCAAAATGGAAAAGTGATTTGCTATTCTTCAAGACAATTGAAACGTCACGAAGAAAATTATCCTGTACATGATTTACAATTGGCAGCGGTTATTTTCGCCTTGAAAATTTGGCGTCATTATCTTTATGGAGAAAAGTTTACGATCTACTCAGACCACAAGAGCTTGAAATATTTATTCTCTCAAAAGGAGCTTTACATGAGGCAAATGAGGTGGTTAGAACATCTCAAGGACTTTGATTTTGCTATTCAATATCATCCTGGTAAGGCAAATGCTGTAGCAGATGCACTCAGCAGAAAACCAATAGGTATGTTATCAAGTCTCATGATTAGTGTAACTAACCTTATTCCTCAATTTGCTCAGTTGAATTTAGATGTTGACATTAAGGAATAAGATTGCTTCATAGCTAATATCCGAGCTCAACCTATATTAATAGAGGATTTGGCCAAATTACAAGAGGATGATCCAGTTTTACTAGAAATTAAGGCCAATATTGAGGAAAAGGCCGGATTTTTCTACTTCTAATGATGGAAGATTGCTATTCAAGGGCCGAATGTGTATACCGGATCATGAGGATACAAAGAAATTGATCCTAGAAGAAGCACATAAATCAAAGTACACCATTCATCTAGAAGGTACAAAAATGTATCAGGATCTCAAAGGAAACTTTTGGTGGCCCAATATGAAGAGGGAAATAGCTGACTTCGTGTCTCGTTGTCTAACCTGCCAACAAGTTAAAGCTGAACATTTTAGACCCGCAGGTAAATTACATCCCTTAAATATTCCCGAATGGAAATGGGAGAGCATAGGGATGGACTTCATTATGGGTTTACCTAAGACAAGAGGTGGACATGATGGCATATGGGTAATCATAGATCGATTGACTAAATCTGCACACTTCATACCAATAAAGAGTCGATGGTCTGTGGATATTCTAGCAGCATTGTACATAAAGAAAATTGTCAAATTACATGGTGTCTCCATCACTATTGTATCAGATAGAGATCCTCGATTCACATCACAGTTCTGGAAAAGTCTACAACATTCACTAGGGACCAGATTAAATTTTAGCACAGCCTTTCATCCACAAACCGATGGTCAGACGGAAAGAACAAATCAGGTGGTAGAAGACAAGCTCAGGGCTTGTGTCATTGATTTTGAGGAAGTTGGCATGATCACTTGCCTCTGGTAGAATTTACATATAATAACAGCTATCAAGCAAGCATACGAATGGCACCTTTTGAAGCTCTATATGGGAAAAGTTGTCGATCTCCAATATGTTGGAATGAAATAGGGGAAAAATAATTTCTAGGCCCTGACCTTGTCAGGGATTCTACGGAGAAAATCAAGCTCATTCAAGAGAGAATGAAAATGGCACAAGATAGGCAAAAGTCTTATGCCGACAATCAAAGACGTGACTTGGAGTTTCAAGTAGGAGATCATGTATATTTAAATATTTCTCCAGGTCATGGTATTCGAAGATTTGACATTAAAGGAAAGCTAACTCCAAGGTTCATTGGCCCATTTGAAATTCTTGAAAGGGTCGGTGAAGTGGCTTATAGATTGACTTTACCTCCACAATTAGCAGGAGTTCATGACGTATTTCACGTCTCCATGCTGAAGAAATATGTATACGATCCTGACCATATTATCACTTATGACAATCTGGAGATTCAGAAGGATATGACATATGAGCAAACGCCAATAAAGATTCTGGATAGGGAAGTGCGTCAACTAAGAAATAAGGTTATCCCTATGGTCAAAATTCAATGGAAGAAAACATGGCCATACGAAGCAACAAGGGAAACCGAAGCAGCCATGAGAAAAAGATTTCCAGAATTATTTAATTGTAAGTACACTCTCCACAATCCATGTCTTGAATTTGGGGACCAAATTCTTCTAAGTGGGGGAGGGTGTAGTGCCCCAGAATTTATATAAATAATTTTTAAATTATAAAATAATTTTCTAGAATTTATAAAGGCCTAAATATATTAATAAATGGATTTTTGAGACTAATAAGTCATTAAAGGCCCAATTAGGGTAAATAATTAACCTAGCCTATCTAATTATTATCCAAAAGATTTAAAGATCAGGCCCATTTAGTTTGGCCCATATTCTAGAAGGTTATTAAGCCTATTCTCGGATTTTTTTAAAGATAAACACTACTTAATAAGATAATTTAATAGATAATGGATAAAAGAGTTTTATTAAATTTAAAATTCTGAATACGATGACTGTAACGGTCTATCATAAGACCGCCACAGCAGCGTAACGCGTCAAGGCTCGACCGTCACAGCCTGCGAGTTCCGTAAGTGAAAGAACTTGCAAAAACATTGGAACTTGATGTTCCTATCCACAAGAGACCTAATTGTAACGATGTATAAAGACCCTAAGGACTCTTAGAGATCAGGTTTTAACAGATTAAGGACTCTAGAATCGATCTAATCTTCAAACCCTAGCCAAAATCCTATAAATAGGACCTAGTTCTGAACTGTGCGACCCTTACTTTTGGCTCGCGAGGAATCAAGGTAAGGAGGTGTAATCTTGGGTAAGTTCTTTAGAAGTATTTGTTTACAATACTTTAGACTAACTCCTCTCCAAATTTCACATCTTTAGGTCAAGAGGTCGTGGAGTTAGAGCCCAAGGAAGTTACTAAAAAATCACAGGAAGAAGGGAACTAGGGTTCGGTGTTCAGACCATAATTGGAAGTTTGAAGCCTAGACAAGAGGTAGGTTATCTCATGAACGGCAAAAACAGCTTGATAGGACTATAAGTCCTCTGGTTTGATTGAATTTCATGCATAGTAGAGCATCAATTTCATGTTTTACTAGTTCCATGCATTACATGCATCTCTTAACCCTAAATTGATAACTTGAAACATGTTATTCATCTATTCATGGTCACCTATGCATGTAGATAGCCTATCCTTCTTTATCATGCCTAGAAACTCATGGTGTTTTGATTATAGACATGATGTGAGTTAATCTCTTATGTTTCATTTTGCTTTTTGTTAGCAGACACTCTGACGCATCACACTAGGACCGTCACATTCATGTAACGGCCTTACTATGAGCCGTTACAGTCTCTGTGGTATATGAGTTGCCCTGTTAACTCTGACGCACCAATACAGACGCGTTACATAAGGGTAACGGCTGTTCTCTGACCGTCACAATCACTGTGACGCCCCACTTCTAGACCGTCAGAGGCTATGTTCTGTCAACCCTAGACAGAATATGATTTGTCAATATTTCTTATTATTAAGCCTAGTTACCTAAGTTTTTAAACCTAATTACGTGACTTCAAGATTATTTAAGCGTTCATGATAGGAAATGCATGTTTTGATATCTCACTATTACTTTGAGTTATATTAATTTCATGAACCCAAAACTCTATAGTTTGGTAATTTGAAACATGATTTTGAATGATGTATCAATAGAGTTTTTATCATGGTTTCGCATCGATATATGTCTATATATATATTCTTTTCCTATTTATAGAGTCGTTTTATAAGTACATGGCACATACTCCGGTATGTTGACCATTAGTTCACATTTTTGCACTATAGGAACATATTCTTGGACTTGAGGACCTCTCTATTGGATATTCCTTCCAATGGACTAGGAAATCTTGTTTCAAGACCTCTGTAATTCTCCGCGAGCCTGGGATTCCCACTAGGACGCCGAGTTGGTTGTACCATTAAAACCCATTAACTAGAATATACTATCGTTGTTTTCTGATTCTAGTAATGTAACGGCCTTGTATTGGACTGTCAGGCTCATGTAACGGCCCAATATACGACCGTCACATTCATCTGAGGTTGAATTATTGATTCTGGATTCAGACAAATGTAACGGTCCTATACTAGACCGTCACACAATGTAACGGCCCAGTGAATGACCGTCATGTGACTTGAATATCTCAACCCAAGGTTTGACCAAGGGTTGACATTTTAATGTTTCTTGATAAACCTTGATGATCTAGAACCTATCATATTGCTTAATAGACTTAATATAATGAATGAATGTTAAGGGAATATACTGTTATGCTGTCGATTTATTTTCATAAGCATAGCGTAGTCTAAGTCGTTCTTGATCTCATATATTCAAATTGGAGCGTTCATTCATTGATTTTCATTATTTGGAATTGTTATATTCTTGGCCATACTTTACTGTTACATGCGTGGAAGTAGCTTAATTTATATCTGAAGATGCGATCGAGCACTGATTGTGTTCAAGGGCTCTATGCTAGTCCCCTCGGCTGATTGCCAGAAACATACTATTTTATAAACCATGGGGTATGATGTTACTGGCGTCGCATTGCGCTGGGAGTACTATTTCTATAAATAAGTGAAGATCCATGACACGACATGACATTCTTGCTCGATATTCCACAGAAATTCACGAAGCACTTGCTCATAAGCATAAGATGCTAAAGTGATGAATATGTGGCTTGCTAGTACATTCTCGATGCATTCTTGTTCATGAAAGGCCAATATCATGTTCTTGTCCTATTCTTGCTAGTTCATTCTTGTTCTCATTCCATCTTATATGATTGTCTTGTTACTTTGATTTAATCGCGTGATCATCGCATTGCATGATTTTACCTTATTTATTTAGAGCAAAAATGTTAATCACTTTAATAGTGCCTTCATGTTGATGCGAAGATACCTACTGGGTAAGTGTGCTCATTACCTATTTCCAATCTTTTTCAGAAAATGAAAGTGAGTCGGGTTCGGATTCGGATTATTCAAGTAGCGGATCCGAGAGTGATTAAGGATGAGCGAAGACTTAGGAAGTCTATAATGTCTAGATTGAGTCAATGTAATTTTCCTATTTCTTGAGTATAGTAGAATGAAAGATGATGGAAAGTGGTTGTATTTCAAATATTGATCATTTATGAAATAAAGTTGGAGTATGATTAAATTCTGTGTAATTACATTTATGTGTGTGATTGTATTGCGCTCTGGTCGTTCTTGCTTGCAAGAGGCTTACCATGCCGGCTGTTCGCGCTCCCCGAGTTAGTCTTCCACTGTAATAAAGGCTCGGGGCGTGACACCACGTATTTTTACAGAGGTTCTCCATGAGGAGCTAAAGGCATGACAGAGTTTCCAAGGGAGGGCTAGACTGGATGGCAGGGGTGGACACTAACTGGCGCCTAAGGGAGGCCAGACGCGGCACGAGGTAAGTAATCGGGTACAGAACCCAGAGGGCGAGTGTCAACAAGCTGGGGAGTTAGAGCCGGTCCTAGGAATATTACTTTCGGGCTAGGGTCTAGCTAACTCTGGTCCGCAGTCGGGATGATCAGTGATCGGCTCAGAGCGAGTGGCGGGCACGTGGTCCCATGCCGGGAGCAAAATCTGACATTATGGCATGCACATTGTTATCATAACACGCCATACGTCGGTGGACCTGATGTGCTGGTGTGATTGCCGTTATCATAACTCCTCATACGCGAAGGGATGGACTTGAGTAAAGGCGCTACATGCCATGTGAGGGGAGTACGTTCGACATACCCTCGGCGTGTACAAAGCCGATCAAGAAGCCACCCAACATGCCTTGCTCCTCGTATCCTTGCTGGAAGCCTTGTTGTATGCGTATCCACCTGTGTAGGTTAGCATGCATCTGTATGTGTATGTCCCTTGAGCTTCTATGGGGGTTTTATAGGGAAGTTGAAGGGTTGAGGGGGTTTATGCGGACTGGAATGGAGGGGGTGAGCAGGTCCACGTAAACCCCCTTTAACTAATTGAAAAAAAAACTTTTTTTTTGTTTTGTGAGAGGGGGGGGGGGTTTACGCCGTGCTGCCCATGGGGGGTGAGCTAGTCCGCGTAAACCCCCCCAAGGGGTTTACGCAGACCTAAGCATAGGGGGGTGGGCAGGTCCACGTAAACCCCCCAGGGGGGTTAACGTGGGGCTGGAAAGTTTTTCTTCTTTAAAAAAACCTTTTTTTTCATTGACTAGGGGGCTTACTCGAACCTACCTAGGGGGGTGGGCAGGTCCGTGTAAACCCCCCTTGGGGGGGTTTACACGGGGTTAAAAGTCTCCCCTCTTTTTTTTGTTTTAAAACAATTTTTTTTTAGGGAATGGAGTTTATGCGGACCTGCCCAGGGCGAGTGGGCAGGTCTGCGTAAACCCCCCCAAGGGGGGGTTAACGCGGGGAGGCTTGGGAAAAACCCTATAAAACCCATTTTTTGTCCTTTTTGGACCCACCTTGACTCATTATGAATGCAAGAAGGATACATGTTGACTAGTGGCTGACTGGCGTATGCTGCGTACGTGGAACGAGGGGGTTGACCCACTTCTTGTGCGATCTCGAGACTCCATCTTCGCGAACACTTCTGAGCTTGTACGTGGATCGATCCTTAGCAGGACTGGGACTGTGATGGGCTTGCGCTGGGAGGAAGAGGGCTGGGTCCCCAAGGGAGTTTGCTCCCACCTCGGCGCGGCCGCACCTGGGGTGAACTCCCCCCCCGGCGAACCGCTATCATGGGGGCAGGCCCCAAGAGCCTTCCACTGTCATTTGGCGCTGTCCTTTGAAGGACTCAGGCCTCTAGGGCACTGGGATTGGCCCGGGGATATCAATTGTTTGATATCGTTGCTGTCGCTCGCAAAGTGTTCAGGAAAATTCCCGTGGCACTCTGGGTTGTCGAATGGTTCGGGTAGCTAGCTGGTGGGCCTTAGATTTGGCCCCGAGACCAAGGTGATAGCCTGTAGGAATTGTGGGAAGGCATCTTGGGCGTGTGGGCCTAGCCTTGGTGAGGTATAATGTGTTGCATGGCAGGTTGACGGGTAGCCCCGAGTTGGCCCGGGGGCTGAAAGTTAACGGCTCATTATCGTGTGTCTGAGAGTCGGGGGTGGCCCCAACTTGCTGGAGGGTTGCCGTATGACGCGGATAGTGTGTGTCACGCCCCGAGCGTGGAAGATACCCGGAAATGCGTGACAAGTTTATATCAATCATGTCAATCAGAGTAGTAGTGTATTCGACACAAAGATAGAGTGTGCAAATATAAAGATAACACAATCCATTTTATTCCTATAATAAGAATATGTCTATTACAATCCCTTTGCAAATACTAGACTCATAAAAAGGAAAAATACAAAGCTTGACTCAAGAAAAATATAAAAAAAAACTAGATGACACTGGAGAAGCTCTATCTCTTTCACTCTTGGCTTTCCCTGTCAGATTGAGTTCCCTCATCGTCGGACTTACCTGAAAAGTATGGAAACACTGAGTGAGCGAACGCTCAGTAGGAAATTATATCTCAGGAATTAGCAAGGGGTTTAAGTGATTACATCTTTCATGAATGCACTATAGCTATGCATGCTCGCATAAAACGACAAGATAGAAAGAGGATATAATAGCAAAAAGAACTAGTCATGAACTTTCAAGAACTTATATCAAAAGCTATCAAGATACTTAAGCAAGTAGACGCATCATGTCATGTCGGAACTTGGCTATCACGTTTCAAGCACGCAAGTATGAAATTACCCTTTTTCGGGCCACGCAAGTCATGTAATATCAAGTCAAGTACAAGATTTGTGGAATGTTCAATCAAGCTAGTCATGCACTTCGGTATAATGCCAATACCGTGATCAATCAACTCCCATGGGCACAAGTACTTTCGGGTGCTCCTCCCAGGACCAGATCGGGCCCTATATGCGCAGGCATTAATCATGTATTTTAACATCCACTTTTGTGTATAGCCAATATGGAATTTCAAGAATAACGCTTGTAGACATGTAGGATAAACTTGGATAGAGTAGAGTCCAAAAATATGACACTTGACATAGAATGGCGATAATAACGGTACAATCACGATTATCGATAAAACTAGGTGGAATTGGTTCCCTAACTTGGGTACCATGACAAGTAAATGCCCACAAGTAGATGGTCACTCCTTTAATATAGAATTGAGGTCCACAAGAACATCATAACAAAGTTGTTATAGAATTGGGGTCTACAATAACATCACATTGATGGCATGCTTTCCCCGTTCATTAAGAAAATTCTCATATCATACTCATAGCATAATATGAGGGCCGGTATACCATGTTTCTATAGAGTGACATGGTAAAAATAGGGTGATAGGTTTTTATGGTACAACCCGCTCAGTCGGCCTTGAGGGAATCCAAGACTCGAGGAGTCTTACGGAGGTCTCTATGACTAACTCGCTAGTCCAAAGGAATGGAATGTCCAATGGAGAGCTTGTATGTCACCGAGATTTAAGGGGGTAACGTTAAAACATCATGAAACGTGGGACTATATTCACGGAGTGGAAATATAGTGCCAATATATATATACATAAGTATGAAACCCTCAGATAACAGAAACAGTGAAAAATAGTTTTACAGGAAAATAACGACTTTAGTTAAGTCATTAATCACGTAATTAACGCCTTACATAAGGGCGTTTCTTGAGCTTTTGACGACTCGTGAAGTAGTCATCCAAACTATATTTCACTTTTTACAAAATTTCAATATTTCAGAATTTTAACCAAAACGCGCCTTGGACAGGGGCGTTACCTCTCAATTAGCGCCCTGGTCTGGGGCGTCAGTTCAGTAGGAGACGACCTAGACAAGGTCGTGAATTCAAGAATTTACCAATTTTCAGATAATAAAATTTCAGGAAAAAAGGGTACATGATCATGACAGGAAAAATAGCAGGATTTCACAGGTATACTCATGCAATATATTAGATTCATGGTTACATAGATATTAAATTTTAAACGTGGGTATTTATTAATTACATGTAATTGACGACTTCTGGGCAGGGCGTCAAAACAATAATTAGCGCCCTAGTGTGGGTCGCTTCTTTAAATTAGCGCCCTTGCCAAGGGCGTTTCTTTTTGAAATTACATAGAAAACATCTGAAACCACAATAAAACTATATGCATGCACGACCGATGATATTATTAAGATCTTAAGCTAGTTTGGGCTACGATCTTGAGAAAACCTACTTGAAGGTGATCTGGGAGAGGAAACGTGAAGGTTTTGGTAAGAAACCGATGCTCTGTTCTAAACCGGCCTCCAGAAGATGATGTTTGATGAAGAACCCCTCGTTCTTCAGCACGTCAGGAAACGCAAGGCAGGCAACCTATAGCAAAAGATGATGAAGAACATCAGTATCCTTCATAACCATGACTGAAGGCAGGGGAAAGAACATTACCTGTTCTTTACGGTCGACAACAGCAGCAAAACGAAAGTTAGATCGCCAAAGTAGCGATCTGGGTGAATTAGGAGGGTATTTATAGGGTTTTTAGGATCGTAATGGAGTTAGTGTTGTATTGGAAGTAATATTTCCCTAATAGAGTTCTTACCCTATTCAATCTTCCTCGTAGTTATCCAGAAACTTGCTCTGGATAGTCTCCTGGGTCGAACGAAACTCAAACTGAATTAACGTCCTAAGTGAGGGTGTAAATTTAAATTGACGCCTTGTCAAGCGTCGTTTCTTGTATAAAACGTGCCCAGGTGGAGGGCATCACTTCTACTTTCCTTTTTATTTATTTTGACCGTTTAAGAATTGACGACCTCACATGTTGGCGTCATTTCATAAATTAGCGCCTTGCATAAGGGCGTTTCTTCTTGAAGTAGCGCCTTGACCCAAGGCGTTATTTTCCTTCTGGCTTATTCTTATGCGTTTAGACTTTCATCATCTATTTACTTATCTTTTATTTTAATTTGATCCATTTTCAAAATCTTTATTTTTCCAGGGTTGCTACACCCTCCCCCACTTAAAAGAATTTTGTCCCCAAATTCTATAGTATATATATATGTGGAGAGTGTAGAGTATATACCTTAAAATAATTCTGGAAATTGCTTCCTCATGAATTCCTCGGTCTCCCATGTGGCTTCATGATCGGAACTCTTATTCCATTGTACTTTTAGAAAAGGAATAACCTTATTCCTTAGAGTACGTACTTCACGATCTAGTATCTTTATGGGCTTCTATTCATATGTGAGATCCTTCTGGATAACTAAGTCTCCATGTTCAATAATATGTGATGGATCGTGTACATACTTCTTCAACATAGATATGTGGAACACATTATGAACATCGGACAATTGAGGAGGTAATGCGATGCGATAAGCAACCTCGCCAACTCTTTCCAGTATCTCAAAAGGTCCAATGAATCTTGGTGTAAGCTTGCCCTTAACACCAAATCTCCGTATGCCACGTCTAGGCGATATCTTGAGAAATACATGATCTCCGACTTGGAATTCAAGATCTCTCCTTCTCGTGTCAACATAAGTCTTTTGCCTAGCCTGAGAAACTTGCAGTCTTTCTCTGATCAATTGTATCTTCTCGGTGGTATCCCTTACCATGTCTGGACCTAATAGTTGTTTCTCTCCAACTTCGTCCCAGCATAAGGGTGATCGGCAACTTCTTCCGTATAAGGCTTCGAAAGGTGCCATTTTTATACTTGCCTGGTAGCTATTATTGTATGCGAATTCAACCAGAGGCAAGTGATCATGCCAGCTCCCACCAAAATCAATGATGCATGTCCTAAGCATATCTTTAATGACCTGATTAGTTCTCTCAGTCTGACCATCCGTCTGAGGATGAAAAGCTGTACTAAAGTTAAGCCTCGTTCCTAATGAATGTTGTAAACCCTTCCAAAAATGAGAAGTAAAACGGGGATCTCTGTCAGACATGATTGAAATAGGAATACCGTGTAATCTGACTATGTCCTTGATGTATAATGCAGCCAACACATCGACTGACCATCGGCTCTTGATTGGCAAGAAATGCGCCGATTTAGTCAATCGGTCAATAATAACCCATATTCCATCATGTCCTCCTTTTGATTTAGATACACCCATGATGAAATCCATACCAATATCCTCCCACTTCCATTTAGGGATATCTAGAGGATGTAGTTTTCCAGCAGGCTTTTGGTGTTCCGCCTTGACCTATTGGCATGTGAGACAGCGCGACACGTAGTCCGCTATTTCCCTTTTCATGTTGGGCCACCAAAAATTTCTTTTCACATCTTGGTACATTTTGGTAGATCCAGGATGAATCGTGTACCTTGATCTATGAGCTTCATCTAAGATCTTCTTCTTTAACTCGGGACAATCCGGTATACAAGTTCTATTTTGGAATAACAACCTTCTATCTGATGCTAATTGGAAATCAGACTGTCCTTCTAGTTTGCCCTTGATTTCCACTAATATTGGGTCATCATCCTGAAGTGCTTGTATTTCAGTTAATAGGTCTGGATGAATGCTTATATGAGACAATGTGACACATTTGAAGTTCGTGTCCATGCTTATATTGAGCCTAGAGAATTTCTCCAGCAACTTCCATGCTTGAATCATACAATTGGCTAACAATGCTCTCGGCTTTCGACTAAGGGCATCTGCTACATGATTACCCTTTCCGGATGATATTGTATATTGAAGTCGAAGTCCTTGAGATATTCTAGCCAACGCCTTTGCCTCATATTTAGTTCCTTTTGAGAGAAAAGATACTTGAGACTCTTGTGATCGGAGTATACAGTAAACTGTACTCCATATAGATAATGCCTCCAGATCTTTAGTGCAAATACTACCGCGGCTAATTCTAAGTCATGGACGGGGTAGTTCTCTTCATGCTTCTTTAATTGACGGGAAGAGTAAGCTATAACCTTTCCTTGTTGCATTAGAACCCATCCGAGACCAATGCCAGAAGCATCAGTGTATACCTCGAATTTCTCTCCTTCCATTGGTAAAGCTAAGACAGGAGCTGTAGTAAGATGATCCTTGAGAGTTTGGAAGCTTCTTTCACATTCCTCACTCCATTCGTAACGGATCTCCTTGCGAGTTAACCTCGTAAGTGGTACGGCGATCTTAGAGAAATCTTTGATGAATCGCCTGTAATAGCCAGCAAGACCTAAGAAACTTCAGATCTCGCTAGCATTGGTCGGTCTTTCCCAATTTCTTACAGCTTCAACTTTTGATGGATCTACTGATAAGCCATCCTTTGATATAACATGTCCGAGAAAAGTCACTTCCTCAAGCCAGAATTCACACTTGCTGAGTTTTGCATATAATTGGTTTGCCCTCAATATTTGTAATGCAATCCTTAAATGCTCCTCATGCTCTTCCTTGGTCTCGGAATAAATCAATATATCATCAATAAAGACCACCACGAATTGATCCAAATAAGGCCTAAATATACTATTCATTAACTGCATAAAGGCAGCAGGGGCATTCGTTAGTCCGAAAGGCATAACAACAAATTCATAATGGCCGTACCTGCTTCTGAATGCAGTCTTATGAATGTCCTCATCCTTGATTCTTAACTGATGATATCCCGACCTAAGATCAATTTTGGAAAAGTACTTGGATCCTGAAATTTGATCAAACAACTCATCGATTCTCGGCAGTGGATACTTGTTCTTGATAGTGAGATGATTCAACTGTCGATAGTCGATGCATAACCTCATGGATCCATCTTTCTTCTTTACAAATAATACAGGCGCTCCCCATGGGGAAGTACTTGGTCTTATGAATCCTTTCTTAATGAGTTCCATCAATTGCTCCTTTAACTCCTTGAGTTCAGCAGGTGACATTCTATACGGTGCCTTAGAAACTGGACCCGCACCAGGAACTAAATCGATGGTGAAGGCCACTTCTCTTTGTGGGGGTAATCCAGGCAAATCTTCCGAAAATACGTCCGAAAATTCTTGTACCACCGGAATGTCTTCTATCTTAGTTTCCTTAGCCTCCTTAATCGTGACGAATGCAAGGAAAGATACACATTCTTTCCTGATGAGCTTGCTAGCTCGGAGAACCGAAATAAGAGGGGTTTTGCTTCGCCTCTTGGGGCTAGTAAAGACCAGTTCTGGAAATTCCTCGAAAGTAACCTTGCTATTGCGGCAATCGACCGTTGCCTGATATTTAGATAACCAATCCGCTCCTAGTATGACATCATACTCCTTTAGATCTAAACATATAAGATCAATAGGGAGATTCTTACCATGAACCAATACTTCACAGTTCTGGTAATGGTGTGTAATATCAGTCTCGTTTCCTAGAGGAGTAGACAAGACTAATTTTATCCATTCCGGTTCTAGGGGTAACGGATCAGCGAACTTCTTGGAAACAATTGAATGTGAAGCACCAGTATCAATTAAGACATATGCAGACTTGGAACAAACTTTCAATGTACCTTCTACTAGTCCTCCTTCTTCTTCTTGTTCGATCTCCTTAATTGCGTGAAGACGAGCATTCTTGGTTACTGGGCGCTTCCTGTCCCCGGCTTGATCATTAAGTAATGGGCAATCAGGAATTCGATGATCGCGACTCCCACAGCGGAGACATGCTCCTAGTTTCCTCCAACATTCTTCTGCTCTATGGCTCACCTTGTCACAATGCTTGCACACTATATTTGATGGGGTAGTGGTGATGGAGAAGGGCTTGGTCTTCTTAAACTTCTGATCTTGTGAGGAAGTACCTTCATTGCTAGGCCTCTTCTTGAAGTTGGGTTTAAAGGAACCCGAACTTGTAACTTGTTCTTTCTTGTCCTTCCCACGGATTCTATCAGATAGTTCCGTGGCGTCTTCTAATAGCTGAGCTCGGCGCATAATTTCCGAGTAGACCTAGATATCCATTGGCGCCAGCTGTGTGATATATTGGGGCCTGAGCCCATTTAAGAACCTCCTAGCTTTCATCTTCTCGGTGCTAACTAAGTGCTTAGCATACCGAGATAATCTAGAAAATTGGGCCTCGTACTCGGCCACTGTCAAGGACTGTTGCTTCAGTGCAGCAAATTCTGCAGCTTTCTTTTCCTGTACTCGGTCCGAAAAATATTTAGCGTTGAAATGTTCAACGAATTCTTCCCAAGTAACTTGGTCTTGATTTAAAGTAGCTTCTATTGATTCCCACCAGCATCGGGCATCCCTTTCCAACTGAAAGGTAGCTAATAAGACTTTATCTTGATATGTGCACAGCATAACACGGAATATACGTTCCGTCTCCCTGATCCAGTGCTCTGCGTCGTCCGGATCAGTAGAACCCGTGAATTTAGGAGGGTTCATATTTTTAAAGACTTGGTGGAGACTCCCTGCTCGTTGTGCTCCTCCTTGTGCTACCTGTTGCAGCACCTGAGTCATGCCTTGAAGTGTACGCTGCATGTTGCGCCACTGAGCACGTTCGGCAGCCATTATCCTACAATTACAATAACTATATTAGTATATACTCGCGTTAAGGGCTTTTAAGTTTTTATGTTAACTCAACCCTTGGTTCTACCCAATCTCACTGGTTAAAGGTTTGAACCTATCCTTGGACTTGGGTTTTCCTAGGAATTGAATACCCTAGGCTCTGATACCACAAAAACTGTCACGCCCTGAGCGCGGAAGATACCCGGAAATGCATGACAAGTTTATATCAATCATGTCAATCAGAGTAGTAGTGTATTCGACACAAAGACAGAGTGCGCAAATATAAAGATAACCCAATCCATTTTATTCCTGTAATAAGAATATGTCTATTACAATCCCTTTGCAAATACTAGACTCAAAAAAAGGAAAAATACAAAGCTTGACTCAAGAAAAATATAAAAAAAAACTAGATGACACTGGAGAAGCTCTATCTCTTTCACTCTTGGCTTTCCCCGTCAGATTGAGTTCCCTCATCGTCGGACTTACCTGAAAAGTATGGAAACACTGAGTGAGCGAACGCTCAGTAGAAAATTATATCTCAGGAACTAGCAAGGGGTTTAAGTAATTACATCTTTCATGAATGCACTATAGCTATGCATGCTCGCATAAAATGACAAGATAGAAAGAGGATATAATAGCAAGAAGAACTAGTCATGAACTTTCAAGAACTTATATCAAAAGCTATCAAGATACTCAAGCAAGTAGACGCATCATGTCATGTCGGAACTTGGCTATCACGTTTCAAGCACGCAAGTATGAAATTACCATTTTTCGGGCCACGCAAGTCATGTAATATCAAGTCAAGTACAAGATTTGTGGAATGTTCAATCAAGCTAGTCATGCACTTCAATATAATGCCAATACCATGATCAATCAACTCCCATGGGCACAAGTACTTTCGGGTGCTCCTCCCAGGACCAGATCGGGCCCTATATGCGTAGGCATTAATCATGTATTTTAACATCCACTTTTGTATATAGCCAATATGGAATTTCAAGAATAACGCTTGTAGACATGTAGGATAAACTTGGATAGAGTAGAGTCCAAAAATATGACACTTGACATAGAATGGCGATAATAACGGTACAATCACGATTATCGATAAAACTAGGTGGAATTGGTTCCCTAACTTGGGTACCATGACAAGTAAATGCCCACAAGTAGATGGTCACTCCTTTAATATAGAATTGAGGTCCACAAGAACATCATAACAAAGTTGTTATAGAATTGGGGTCTACAATAACATCACATTGATGGCATGCTTTCCCCGTTCATTAAGAAAATTCTCATATCATACTCATAGCATAATATGAGGGCCGGTATACTATGTTTCTATATAGTGACATGGCAAAAATAGGGTGATAGGTTTTTATGGTACAACCCGCTCAGTCGGCCTTGAAGGAATCCAAGGCTCGAGGAGTCTTACGGAGGTCTCTATGACTAACTCGCTAGTCCAAAGGAACGGAATGTCCAATGAAGAGCTTGTATGTCACCAAGAGTTAAGGGGGTAATGTTAAAACATCATAAAACGTGGGACTATATTCACGGAGTGGAAATATAGTGCCAATATATATATACATAAGTATGAAACCCTCGGATAACAGAAACAGTGAAAAAATAGTTTTACAGGAAAATAACGACTTTAGTTAAGTCATTAATCACGTAATTAACGCCTTACATAAGGGCGTTTCTTGAGCTTTTGACGACTCGTGAAGCAGTCGTCCAAACTATATTTCACTTTTTACAGAATTTTAATATTTCAGAATTTTAACCAAAACGCGCCCTGGATAGGGGCGTTACCTCTCAATTAGCGCCCTGGTCTGGGGCGTCAGTTCAGTAGGAGACGACCTAGACAAGGTCGTGAATTCAAGAATTTACCAATTTTCAGATAATAAAATTTCAGGAAAAAGGGTACATGATCATGACAGGAAAAATAGCAGGATTTCACAGGTATACTCATGCAATATATTAGATTCATGGTTACATAGATATTAAATTTTAAACGTGGGTATTTATTAATTACATGTAATTGACGACTTCTGGGCAGGGCGTCAAAACAATAATTAGCGCCCTAGTGTGGGTCGCTTCTTTAAATTAGCGCCCTTGCCAAGGGCGTTTCTTTTTGAAATTACATAGAAAACATCTGAAACCACAATAAAACTATATGCATGCACGACCGATGATATTATTAAGATCTTAAGCTAGTTTGGGCTACGATCTTGAGAAAACCTACTTGAAGGTGATCTGGGAGAGGAAACGTGAAGGTTTTGGTAAGAAACCGATGCTCTGTTCTAAACCGGCCTCCAGAAGATGATGTTTGATGAAGAACCCCTCGTTCTTCAGCACGCCAGGAAACGCAAGGCAGGAAAACTATAGCAAAAGATGATGAAGAACATCAGTATCCTTCATAACCATGACTGAAGGCAGGGGAAAGAACATTACCTGTTCTTTACGGTCGACAGCAGCAGCAAAACGAAAGTTAGATCGCCAAAGTAGCGATCTGGGTGAATTAGGAGGGTATTTATAGGGTTTTTAGGATCGTAATGGAGTTAGTGTTGTATTAGAAGTAATATTTTTCTAATAGAGTTCTTACCCTATTCAATCTTCCTCGTAGTTATCCAGAAACTTGCTCTGGATAGTCTCCTGGGTCGAACGAAACTCAAACTGAATTAACGTCCTAAGTGAGGGCGTTAATTTAAATTGACGCCTTGTCAAGCGTCGTTTCTTGTATAAAACGTGCCCAGGTGGAGGGCGTCACTTCTACTTTCCTTTTTATTTATTTTGACCGTTTAAGAATTGACGACCTCACATGTTGGCGTCCTTTCATAAATTAGCGCCTTGTATAAGGGCGTTTCTTCTTGAAGTAGCGCCTTGACCCAAGGCGTTATTTTCCTTCTGGCTTATTCTTATGCGTTTAGGCTTTCATCATCTATTTACTTATCTTTTATTTTAATTTGATCCATTTTCAAAATCTTTATTTTTCCAGGGTTGCTACAGTGTGTCCAACCCGTCGGTCGGCCTTGGCTTGTTGTACCCATGAGGTGCTTGGGGAAATTCCTAATACGCGATCATGGGTCGTACAGGCGTGTTAAGGGCTCTCGAAGCCCGTGGTTGACTGGGAAAGGTACGCGTTTGGCTTTAGAATGCTGAAAGAAGGCATTATGAGGATGAATCTCGGCCTTGCTGCTGGGTGCCACGTGTCGTGGCTCGTTGTTAGGGCACCCCAGGGTTGGCCCGAGTGGCTTAGTTTAAGGCAGGCGAAACCGCGTGCTGGGTGATCGGGGATGGGCCCCCATCAATTGTTGATGTCGCCGTGAGTCACGGCCAGCTTGCTAGGCCCGGCGTGTCATGGAAGGGGCCGGATAGATAACGCCTTGAAGGTGTTCGGAGAAATTCTCGAGCCCTTATTTCTCATTATTTTCCCAAGGAAAATGTCTGGGTACAACAATCGGGCTCCCCCTCCCCCAAACAAATGGCTTCAAAATCCTTTCAAGAGGAGGGGGAAATGTTGGCCAAATCACTTCCGAGCTCGTGAGAGATCAAGGAGAGGTTCTGCTGGATTTTAGGGTGCCCGTTCGCTTAAGAGAAAAGGCCACCCCTTCCATCGCCCATGTATATCATCCTCATGCTACCGAAGCCCTCCTTGAATCCCGCCATCGATGCCGCAATAAGCCTTTCTTCCCCTTTCCTCTTCTAGTATTTTACTTCTATTAATTACAAGCATCATCTTTTATTTTTATTTGTGTTCATTTCTCTTCTTGAGAGAGCTCCGTATCTGCGTATTTCTTCACAAAATCTCATTCCATCATAGCATTTACCTATCCTTCTACACTCTAAAGGGGTTTAAATGACACCAATAAGGTGTGTATTTATTCATGATTTCACTACTTTATTTACAAGGGATTGATACTACACTACATTATTTCTAATCCATATTTGGTGTTTGTTTATTTTCGTGCAAGGGTAATCAAAAAGAAAACCCTCTTCATCGACCGGCCGAGAGAAGAGAAAGAAAGAATCTCCACAAGTCTCCTGCATGAAAGGTATACTCACGATCACTTACTCCCATTTATTTTCTATTAAAACTGATGGATAGCAACTCTTGCTGTCGGTCTTGGTTAACCCCCATACATATTTCCTTTAATTCTATGACGTTGTTCACACTCAGTCTAACAACCTCAATGCCTGGCATTAATAGGGCCTGATTTAGTCCTAGGAGAGGCACGCGAAAGTACTTGTACCCATGAGAGCTATTATTAACCACGGTGTGACATTGCACCAAAGTACTTGACTTGCTAGATTGATCTAGGATGTTCCACTCTTGACATGAATTGCTAGATTAATGACTCGATGTACTTGACCCGGAAGGGTAACAAATTCGAACTCATTGGCCACCCTAGTGTCTTGTTCGTACTCTATTGTTTACTTGCTATGAACTTTGCCTCTCGAATGAGGTCTTATAACAATCTTCTCATTGCTATTTATCTTCATGCCATTCACTGTCATCAATATTTACCTCTGTTTATTATTTCATCTTGAGTTTGTTTATACATCATCTTATTTTCATTCATTTAACATATTAATCACTTAAAGCAGCTTGATTATAGAGATGTAATTTCTACTGGGCATTCACTCATCCAGTGTTTTTACCATGTTTTTTTTAGGTAATTCAGATGAGGAGGTTCAAACTAACGGGGAAGGGCAAGAATGAAGAGCGTAGAGCCAAATCCTTGAAACCTTGTGCAAGTCATAGAGTCTTGTCTTGTCTTAGTCATAAAACCATGGTTCTGTAATTTTATTTTCTTTAGTCCAATTAAAGGTCTTGGAGTATGACTTTTGGATATTGTAACTTAAGGTTTGTTTGAATATTGATATTATGGTTTGTTTTTCATATCCAGCATACTCTAAACTTATGTACATGAATGCCTCAAGCTCTGATTGACATGATCGATATAACCGTCACGTTCCAGGTTCCCTTCTGCACTCGAGGTGTGACACCTCCTAAAAGTGTATGATGTCCATTCCAAACGAACTCACATGACCCTAGCCAGGTATTTAGTGGAGCGTTATTGTCTTTACCCATTAACTATCTGACATATACCTCACAGTGAGGGATACCCTCTTGACCATTGACGACCTTCACATGTATCCCGACATTGTCAATGACTTGGCATTTCATGACTTATGGCTAAAGTCACTTAACCAAGTATCTAACAATGATAGTCCTCATGTAAGATCTGATCAATGTCTCAGGTCAAAGAACCAATGATGCTCTGAGACAGTTGGATCTTCAGTTGACATTAAGTATTATTAACCGTCTAAAGATCCAACGGCGGATCAATCCAGTGCACATCCTCCCAGATGTACCCCTACACATATGTGTTGGTGCACCGCACCAGTGTCCATGAGACTGCTCACCCACACATCATGTGTACTGGTTTAATATGTAATCAATGTCCCCAAGTGATTACCCTCCAACCAGGGACAATTTCAAGGTATATATCCATATAAAGTTAATCTCATGATCAAGATCCCATCTCGAGTTGACTTTACAACCACATATCCTAGGGACAACATAAAGTAATATACAATTACAATTTTATGCTCAAATATCACTTTATTAATGATGAACAAGATTGTATAACTATCAGACCTACCCGACCCGAAATTGGACTATAGGACACCCAATACTAACAATAGGGGTGGAATCCTTTATTGCTACAACTCAAGTAGGCTTCGACAATGATGCTCCCATAGGCCAGTTAGACTTTTGAATGGAGCAGAGTGGTGATGGCTTGAAATAACCATTGGTTTAAACTTTATTAGCCAAGCTCTCAACATGCGGCCTCAATCCGATGCCAAAATTCCCAGTCTTTCATGAGTCCCTGGGGCACGAACGCTTAAGAAAACTCTTCCACTTCCCTTTAAACTCGAAACTGATTGACCATGAGAGGAAGATTCCTAGTTAAGATGTCCATGCACTGCTACTATTACTTTAGCGGGAGCTGCAACTATTCTTGTTTGAGAATCAACTGCATATGAAGAAGTGAGGGAGAGAGGGAGCTGCTATTAGTGGGGAGGAAAGGCCTCATCTCTTTTATGGCCGACTTACAGCCAAGAGGCCAAGGGAGGCATTTGATCTGCTCATTGCACACTACTAGCCACGAGTCGATCAATCTATCTATATATGATTGGTGGTACGAAGCCTTTTTTCAAAGCCCAAAGGTAGATAAAGAGAGATCTCCATCTGCTTCAAGCGAATATTACGTTATAAGTTTTGATTGTATAGTTTAGTTACCCGCTAGATACAAGTTTTGCATAGGAAAGACATTGTTTTCACTAGCAAAATTGGAAGTGAAATTCCCAAATCTAAAGACATTGTTCTCACTAGCCAAATTGGAAGTGAAATTCCAAAATGTGGTGAACCCTCAAATTGCTAATGCCACATTATTGTATCCCTCTTCCCCAGACACCCCTCTTTTCTCTGGGCGAGGAGATCACTTAGCATTGACCAATTCCCTTGCTCTAGTCCTGCCTACTTCAGAAAATGCATTGCTGGCAAACTATAAAGAATATAGTAGTCTTATATAACAGAATAGGCTCATCCTCGCATTAGCACTTGTTGATTTCGCTGTTACTTTTATAAGTGTGTTTCGCTCGTGAGGAGTCTCTTCTATTTTTTCCTCGCGGCGGTGACGCACACTTGCCTTATACGGAAGGTCGAGATAGGTTGACTTGGCACCCTGGGATTCCGGGGGTATTGACGGGAATGGTAAAAGAATGATAGGAACGTACAGAAAAGAATGGCATATGGTTAATCGTTCTAGAAAATTGGGACAGGGATGGCTACATGGAATGTGGGCGTGCCAGTCGATTTCTCGACAATCACCTACGGAACCAGGTGTTTGACGGGGGATGTGCCACCAAGGCACGGCACGTGGGCACGAAATATCGTGCACCACGTGGAGAGAAGGAGGTTCCATTGGTACGAGTGTAGAGGATTATGGGGGCTCGTGTACTAGACGTCTTCCCCACCGATTGCAAGCAATCGGTGTTTATTTTACATCAGGCGGAGCCCGAAAAACTTTGTTTCTACTATCAAAGAGGAGAGTCAGGGACCCTGGGCGCTGTGATGTTGGGAGGGCTTAGTTCATGCAACAGTGATAGGGCAAAAACAAAACAACATGGATAACTGGGGGCAGAGAGGCTGGTTCCAATGTTGACACTAGAAATGGTATGCACTCTAGGTTTATGAGAATGAGGTATTGGCTCAGACAGAGGAGCAGCGGACACTAACTCGGCAGGGAGAAGGAAGGTTCTGGCTCAGGCGCGGAGCGGCTGACATTGGCTCGGCAAGGAGCAGGTAGGTCCTGGCTCGGGCATGGAGTATTCGATTAGAGGAATTTGACCGAGCTGGGAGACAGATGGTAGTCTGCTGAACACCATTGAGACTGGTAACTGGCGAGGATGGGGATCAATTCTCGGACTGGATTACATCACTATATGCCATTAAAGGCATTGTGTGGGGGCTAGAAACCCCGATTACAAATTTACGCAAGCCACGTGACAATTCTGTCATTTGTGATGGTCCCCGGGTCATTGCATTATTGTGCGGGAATTTTCACATTTGTACATAGTGTCCATCAAAGGACTTATGACTCGGCAGGATGCCGCCCGAGAGGTGTCACAATGTATTCCCGATATGAGACAGTGTCGAGATTGGGAAGTTGGGGTGCCGTGGGCATCGCTGTGCTGGAGCAATTGGGCACCACTAAGACTGAGGTGACCGAATGGCACAGGCACCACTTGTTACTGGAGCGGCTGTGCACTGTTGAGACAGGGGCGACCGAGCGCTGTTGAGACTGGAGCGGTTGGACGGCATGAGTATCACCCTAACTGGAGCGACCAAAATCCATTGAGCTTGGAATTACTGGGTGCCATGGGCACCATTGTGAGTGGAGTAGTCGAGGTCGTAGGCATCACTGTCACTGGAGTAGTTGGGTACTGTTGGCACAGTAATGACTGGAGCAGTCGGGTGCCCTAAGCACCACTATGATTGGGGTGACCAAGCGCCGTTGAAACTGGGAGAGTTGGGTACCCTGGACATCGTTGCTTAGAACGATCAGGTGCCATAAACACCACTGAGACTGGAGAGCCTGAGCGCCGCTGGGGCTGAAGTAGTCGGGCGTCACCGGGATTGGGTAGTCGGTTGCCGTGGGCACCGTTGTAGCTGGAGCAGCAGAACATTCGGGTGTCGTAGGTACCATAGTTACCGGAGCAGCGGGGCGGTCGGGTGCCGCGGGGCACCGTTGAGACTAGAGTAGCTAGGCAGTTGGGTGCTAGGGGCACCGTTGTGACTGGAGTATCTGGTCATTCGGGTGCCGTAGGCACCGTAGTGACTGGAGTAGCTGGACGGTCGGGTGCCGTGGGGCACCATTGAGACTGGAGTAGCTGGGCAGTCGGGTGCCAGGGGCACCTATCGACACCCCAAAATTGACATCATTTTGAGCACATCTCCTATCGTACTGCGATGCCCCAATTTGACCCTCAAATCAACTTATTTGAGTTCTTTTCCTCATTTTCTTGATCATTCAACTTTCCTCAGCTTTCCCCCATTTTTTCCTATTTTTCCTTATTTTTTCTAGGCTTTTCTCCATTTTTTTGAGGATGTTTTGAATTAGCATCAGACCAATGGACACCAATTTTCTTCCCAAAGAATCAACGCCTGCTCAAACAGACGCCAATTCTTTTAAGTCGACGCACCAAATTTGTTGAGTCAATGCACTTTCTAAATTCGCGTCCACCATGGGAGACGTGTATTCATTTTTCTACCCTTTTGGCCTGATTTATTTCATGATTTAACGTCTATTTGGAAAGTCGCCCATTCATTAATGCGTCTTGAGTGGTGGACGTGTATTCCTTTATTCCTTTTGCAAAAGGGCGCTAATTTCTTTGAACGTGTTAGCTTCTTGGAGGCCTATTTTAAATCGCGTCTGCTACCCTGGACGCGTCTTCTTCTTTTCTCCGACTTTGTACCAACTTCGTATTCTTGAAGAATTAATGCCTCTTTACAAAGTCGCCAATTCCTCAATTGGCGTCCATCTTCTTGACGTTAATTCCCTTTCCTATTTACCAAAATGCAGAAAATTCTTAATTCGTGTCTGTCTAGGTGGACATTATTTCCTTTTCTAATTTTTGATAATGTTCGACATACCAAAATATTCAAGAAATGGCGTCCGTCCATATTGACGCCAATTTTAAGGCTCGTCCAGTACCCCGGACACATTTTTTGTTGCATTTTTTATGATTTTTAATTCTGACCAAAATTCATAAAATCCCTAATTCGCGTCATCCATAGTGGACGTGATTTTCCTTCGAATTTTAAAAATTTCTAATCTTTCTAAAAATGACTCAGAATTGACGCCTCTTTGAGCGGACGCTATTTTAATTGGCGACCACTGTGCCAGATGACAATTCTTACAGAATTTTAAACTTGGCAGAACCTCCTTCTTTCCATCTTTTGAGCTTCTTTTTCACTTGGGAAAGGGTTCCTATTCTTTTTCACTTGTCCATGGAATATATTCTTCCAAATCCCATTAAAATAGATTTTCCTATTTTCTATGGAATTAAACCCATGAAACTCTCTCCTATAAATAGGGACCCTCTCTCCCTTTGGTTTAAGGCTGCTCAATTAATCAAGGGGAGGGACTGCTGGACCAAGGGCTCAAGGGGAAGACTCCATGCACTCAAAGCTACATCCATTGGAGGGCTTCTTCCCCCTTGTTACGCGGATTGAAGACCTATTCATTGGAGAAAACCCATAAGCCTTCTTATTTACTTCTTCTTCTTATGTTTATTTCACTTTAGCATTGCATGCATCATATTTCTCTTTTCTAATTTTTATTATCTCAACATTGAGATCCTCCATTGTGGAACACTTGCACCCTCCTCTTCATTCATCATATTTTCCTTACCCTTTTGCATAGGGGTTTTAAAGCCAACACCAACAAGGTGTGTTCATCTTCATGTTTTCATATTTATTTTTCCTAAGAACTTGATGCTACACACTTTAACTTGCTAATCGTATCTTTATTGTTAGTTGTTTTCTTTGTTTTGCAAGGGTAATCTCAAAGAAAAACTCTCTTCATCGGTCAGCCGATTGGAAGAGAAGGTGGACCTCACAATCTCCACGCATTTTAAGGTATGTATTCACGATCCCTCCTTTGCTTTAGTGTTATTATCTTTTGAGGCCCACACATCTCTGGCGATCGTCTTTCCCTCTAGCATCCACGCATGCTCCCCCTTTTCTCTCTCTTTCCATATTAATTAACTAATTCTTTTTTATAAGTGGATTAATTCTAATAATCAACAAATTGACGATCACGGTGGGACTCCTAACGTTTTTCTTTTGATTACCCTTTCCCCTTAGCACCCGCATGTGCCCTTTCCCTTTTGCACCCACGCTGCACCTCCTTTCGTGCTCCACGTAGCACTCTTTTCTTATTTTCATCCCTTGCACACTCCCTCCCTAAGTGATTACCACTTTGTTAGATTTTTGGAAAATTCCATTTATTTATCAATTTTTAAAAAAATTGAGCATGCCATACTTTATTTCATATTCTTATTGATTGCCACATGTTGTGTTGTGATTTTGTGAGTGTTTTTCGTCTTTTCCATTGGTTTTACTTCATTTTCTACCTTTCTAGCAGCTTTCTAAAAAAAAGCAAAAAAAAAAGTTGCATCTGGGGCTGTGGACGCAAATTTCAGAATTAGCGCCCACTATCCCCATCACCAATTCTGTTTATTTTCACATAATGTTTTTGTTCTGTGATCTATTTTGCATTATTCTTACATATTCCTGTTCATACATGTGTTCTTCTAATCGTTTGCATTCTTAGGACATTTGGCTTGAGAGACCTCCTCTCCCCACACCTTTTAGGAGATTTTACCCCCCTCTTGGAGAAAGAAGGACCCTCCAATTGAGAACCCCTCTCATTGGGCTGGAAATTCCCAAACTAAGGCCTCCGTAAATTCCCGACATCGAAGGATTCCCTCTTTGATCACTAGTGTGACGACCCGGGATCCGAGTACCAGAAAGGAACCGGCGTGTCTCGAATCTCGATCCGCCAACCCACTGTAGATCTCTAATTTAGAATAATCCACTTAAGAAAAATATCAAAAAAAGAGACATGCAATAATCATCAATATGGAGGAAAATATATGCACGAGGTGCACAAGGGGAGTGTGTGATCGCCAGAGACGCTAGGTCTCAAAAATATAACAAATAATGAATAGGAGGAATGATCGCGAAAAGTACCTCAAAAGATGCGGGGATGTGAGTGCTTCCTTTCTCTTCAAATCGGCCGGCCGATGAAGAGAGTTCTTGCTTTTATTACCCTTGCAAAAAAAGACAAACACCAATAAAAAAATATGGATTAGAATATGGTGTGTAGCATCAAATTCTATATGTAAAGATGAGCATGAAAATTATGCAAGAACACACCTTGTGGGTGTTGGCCCTTAAACCCCTATGCAAAGAGGGTATGGGAGATATGATGAATGAAGATGCAAAAATATGAATATAGTGGAAAGAGTGCAAGTGTGCACTATGGGAGATTTCCCAACGTGGTTGAGAAGAAGAATTAACATGAGATAAACATGCATGCATAAAATAAGAAGAATAAAAACAGAGGATAGAATAACGGGAAGCAAGGGGGAGCTGTGCTATTGGCTTTGATGTTGGATGGTGGAGGTAGCCTTTCAGGAGGATGAAAGCATGAAACGTATATGCTCCTCCTTCAGCCAATGCAGCAGCAGCACCTCCTGCGTAAGAAGGAAAAGAAGAAGAAAAAACAAGACAGAAAACAAAAACAAAAGAAGGCAGAAGAACAGGGAAGAAAAAGAAGAAGGGGAATTCGAAAGGGAAGAATTCAACCTTAACAACAGAGCAGTCGGCCCTATTAAATAGAATTGGAGGAGATAAACATGGGCAAGAGTCCAATAAGGGGGAAGGATAAGAATGGGCAAGAGCCCCAATCAAGGCAGGAGTCTAACGAGGCAAGGACTCTCTGGGGAAAGGGCTGCGAAGCCAGAAGATGAAACACGCCCTTGGTCAGGGCGTCAATTCAAGAATTGACGACCTGTCAAGGGGCGTTAATTCAAAACACGCCCTGTCCAAGGGCGTCAACTCCCATATCAATTTTGGAAATAAATATTTCTTTTATTTAGAAAATCTGAAACACGCCTCCGGGAGAGGCGTTAATTGAAACACGCCCCAAAGAAGGGCGTTAATTAACATTTTTCAAAACATTTATTCTTTTTCGAAAATTGGATAATGCCGGGAATTGACGCCCTCATCTCAAGGCGTCCTTTCATCAAGAAATGCCCCAGGTCAGGTCGTGTTTTAAAACACGCCCTTCACCAGGTCGCGAATTTATAAAATAGGTAAAATGGGGAGAAATAGATAAAATGGGGGAGACACGCCCTAGATCAGGCCGCGTTTTAAAAACACGCCCCTCTCCAGGGCGTTAATTTTAAAAAAAAGGGGGAAAGGGGAGAAAATCCATGAAAAGTGGAAAAAACACTCAAATAAGCTAACTTGAGGGTCAAATGGGGCATTACAAGGCAATATGAGAAATACTCAAAGTAATGTCAATTTTGGCGTGTCTACAGCTGTCCCGCCTTGGCGTCTGCTTTGCAAGGGAGCGTAGCAAACTGAAAAGTAGATGCCAATGTGTGATGAGACACGCAATCAACATCACGTGATGAGAATCAAATCAAAAGCTCGAGATGAAGCAAATCTCGAGAAATTCAACGAAATCAACAATGTTTGGATAAAAGGGGAGATGTGCACGCGGTGCACGAAGGAGATAAAATAAAATGATCAACTTCCAGCGCGGTGGAAGTACCCCAGGTCACAAACCTGTAGGTTTCACCATTGGGGAGCGATTACCAGCCAGTGGACGTGCTGCAGCCAAGGTGGATCAAAGGAAAGGAGATAAAATAAGATGATGAAAATCCAAACAAGGAGCTCTCGAGAAAATCACCCAAAACAGCAACAAAACGAACTGAGGATTCAATCCGGCATGGAATATCTCATATCTGGAAAGATTAAGATCAACTTCAACCCTCAAAATCAGCTCATCAGAATGATTTTTCGATGTTAATTCAAAGTCCTACATGAATGCATGCTGGGCTAAAGGGAAAATAACAAATGAAAATATAATATAATCAAGGATAATATTGTTAAACTGCCCAGACTGGGTCAAGAAATCAATTCTGCGAGCTGATACCAAGCCGAAGCCCGTTTATCCACGCACCAACTCGTAAAAAGGGAACCATCGTCCCCAGTCTTGGACGGCTCAACGGCCTATCCGTGTGACTAAGATGCCTCTGGAATCATCATCGTTTTTGATGAAGGGGAACTCAAATCCCAGATTTACCAAAGCCACAAGGTCCTTGATATAATCTAGTAACATATGTAACATATAGTAGAATGCATACAGGGAGATGGTGATATCAATAAGCATGGGAACTGAGAAATGAGCCGCAAGCACCGTGGGACTTTTGAGTGATGATACCCTGCCAGCGGGACCAAGAGCCTCTTCCTGCGCTCAAAAATTCATTAGCCAAGATATAACAAGCAATGAATAAATCATAGCATGCATAGCATGAATCAAAGTAACCAATCGTAGCATATATCATGAACAGCATAAGTCAAATCATGGCATAGCAAAGCATCATTATTTGTTGTTTGTTATGAGGATGACAATCTGGCTAATCAAGTTTTGGAGTTAAATAATCAAGATCTGATAATGTCCATCGGCGGAGTAATCAGATGAGACGAGCAGGAGTTGATTGAAAGATTTGGAGATGAATAATCATGAGATATGATAATTAGAATGATATAGGGAGATGATGCCCCTGGGTGGCATGTCATGAGAATATTGGGAAGAATCAATAGATTGATAGCAATAAGTAGAGAGAGGACCCATCCCTTACTTTTGGTCTCTGCAAAGCTGTTCCTGCAAAATACCATCAGAAAATACAATGCAATTTTTGGATTTTAGAAATATGCAAATTTTTATGAGTTTTGGAATATGCAAATTTTTATGGAGATTTTTGGAAAATATTTTGAATTTTTATTGGGATTTTGATCGGGAAATATTCAATCTTTTTTTGGATTTTGGCTTAGACATTGTTAATGCAATATCAAAGGGTTGTTTTGAACCACTGGCTAGGGGTCCTTGTTCCTTCCCTTTTCGCTAAAACTGCCCAAAGCTGGACGTGCATTGAAAGTGGCATCCTATAACCGACCATCTTTGATCAACGGTGCCCCTACCAAGGCCATACCTGAGAAATGTTCGATCTTGGAGGGAGAAGAGAAGAATAATTGGAGATAAGCTTTATGCAGGATGGGAGATATCGGGACTTGAATTCCTTCCAAGGTGTTCCCTTCAAAGAGGTAGTCTGTTGTGCCGGGACTTTGTGCCTTTAATTTTTAGACCCTTGACATGCATACGACCAGGATTTTCCCTGCGGGGACTTTGCCACTCTTGTCATGCCATAATTCACAATCTTGCTTTTATCGAAATGTTGACTTGATTTTCATAATAGCCCTTTTGGCGAGATGTATATCATGAAATTCATATTGATTTTGGGTCAAGACTGCCCCTATTTGAGACTCCTCTCGTATTGGGGATTACCAAGGTTGGTCATCTCATCCGTCAACCTCTTGCCCCTGCACGTGGCCGAGTAAAGAAGAGAAAAGACTTTTAGGAATTCTCATGGCATGGCCAAGGTAGCAATGGTGTTTAACCAAAGGAGCCGGCTAAGGACGCCGTGAAGTGTGTGAGGTGCCCAGCTGAGGGTTGATCTTAACAAGCAGGGAGAGAATGTTGAATTCCCAGCGCGGGGTTCTTATTAATCAGAGGTGCTGCAAAAAACAAGCCTAAAGGACTCTTTTGAGAATGATTTCGATTAAACAAAAGCTTAAGATAAAGGTTTAAAACATCACTCTTAATTCTGTTAGGAAGCACTTCATTTTGAAAATCATGCGTGAAGTAATGAGAAAATGATATCATTAAAATGCATACTTACGCCAATATGTTACCTTGCAACCTTTGTTAAAGCAGCTATCGCGAGAGGTTGATCATCGTGGGGTTTGTCCTCTTTGGCAGTCAAAAGGATTGGAAGCAAAGGATTTTGGGAGTGGCTTAACAAGAAGGAGTGGTGCTCAAACCAGACTCAGACGAATAAGGAGAAAAAGAAAAGAGGCGAGGGCTAGAACTCCCTCACTAGGCGCGGAGACCCTGATCACATGGAACAGTCTACAGAAGGAGAGGAGAATTAGAAGGAGGAGTGAGGACTAAAGCCTCGAAAGCAATGGGAGAAAGGGCAGATGCCCAAGGCAGTGGATGTGGAAGAAGTTGGGTCGGACCCAGAATTAGGAGGAATTAGAAGAAGAAATTGGTAGATGGAAAGAGGCGGATCCGGAGGGTCCGGAGGCAGAGGAGGAGAATCGTGAGAGGAGAAATCATCCGGAGGCTCCGGAGGGATGACAAAAGAAGGGACGCGATGCCCTGAGACGAAATAGGGAAAAAATGATGGAAAAGGAAGAAAAAAATGAAGGATGTGAGGTTCAGGAAGATTAGAAAGATGAATCGGAAGAAAGATGGAGGGTCCGGAGGTTCCGGAGGAAGCAAATGCCGAGGGACGCGATGCCCGGGGAGGAGAGAAAAATTCGGAGGTTCCGGAGGAATGAAATCAGGAAGGAGAAGGTGAAAAGGGGCGTCGTGCCAGAGGGAAAAGTCCGGAGGTTCTGGGGGAATGAAATCAGGAGGGTCACGATGCCCTGGAAGATGATAGAGAGAATAATACGGAGAATTCGGAGGTTCCGGAGGAAGCAAATGGAAAGGGGCACGATGCCCGGGGAAAAGATGGAGACAATCAGGTGGAGAATCCGGAGGTTCCGGAGGAAGAATATAGAAAGGGGCGTGATACCCAAGAGAGAGGAATGAAGGAGGATCAGGAGGAAAATCCGGAGGTTCCGGAGGTAGCAAATGAGAAGGGGCGCGATGCCCAAGGGGAAAATCCGGAGGTTCCAGAGGAGGAAGGTGGAAAGGGGCACGATGCCCAAGAGAAAGGTCCGGAGGTTCCGGAGAATAGAAAGGGGCGCGATGTCTGAGGGGAAAGTCCAGAGGTTCCGGAGGAATAGAATCAGAAAGGGCGAGATGCCCAAAGAGGAGGGGTAAAATTCCTGGAGGTTCCAGGGAGATAGCAGGAAAAGGGACGCGATGTCCCAGGGATAGTGGATAAAAAGATGAAGATGAATAAGATGGGAAGTGCGGGATATCCGGAGGTGCCGGAAGGCGGGGAAGATATGGGTTTGGAAACCCGGGAAGCATGAGGTGCAAATGCATGCAATGGGATGGATGCGATGAATGCATGAAATGCAAAGAATATGAAGAATGTGAAGGGCGAGAGGATGAGATCCTCCTCCTAACCCTGGGAATGGCCCATGAAGAAAAAGTGATAAAGATGGATGAATAGAAAGTGGAACAAATAAGGGATGGCCCCTTAGCATTAAGATAACTGCCCCTCCACGGCAGTGAAAGTGTATGAGAAATAGCCCCTGCCGAAGCTTCAATGGTGAATGTCAACTCCCTTGGAGAGTGCAAAGTAATGGTGTGAGGGAGTTGGAAAGTTGGGCTCGGAAGCATTATGTTGCCCAAAGATTCAAAATTTGGAAATTGGAACAAAGGGTGCCCTGCGCGGCCCTTACACAGCATCAATGCTTGGCACGTCGGCGACTTGGCTTCTTCGACCGTGCTTGGCACAATAACCCAGATTGGCATCCGGCAAATGAATTCTTGAATCTTGAATGGCGCGGCCGAATCCTTGCTGCCCGGCTCTTGATCATCCTCGGCACCTGTGCTTGTAGAAGGCCCCCCATTCCGAGTAGTAGAGGGAGGTGAAGCGGAGGCGGAAGGCTCCATGAATGGTGGAGGCATGATGGAAAGCGTTGGCAAATGGGTGAGCGTAAGCGGGGGTTTAAACACGTTGAGTTTCTCCCTTTGCTCGGAAGCAGTTGAGATTGGCTCGGGTGCAAAAAGGGGTGGATCCTGCTCAGGATTAGCCATGGGTAAGGGTAAAGGGTTAAATGGTGGAATGGGCAAAGTGGGTTTTGGGAGGTTAATTGGGAAAGGTTCAATGGTGGGTTCGACGGAGGCTAATGGTGTGGAGGTAGATGGCTTAACGGGTGGAGGTTTAATAGTGGAAGGCTTGGGGGAGGCCAGTGTTGCGGAGGTTAATGGTGTAACTGGAGGAGGTGTAATGCATGCGGTGTCAAGGATAGGAGGAGACTTACAATGTGCCGGTGTGGGTGATTGAAGTATCGACCCATCATCGTAACACCAATGTCTCATAAATAGGGGTTGAATTAGGAGTGGTTTCCTCCTGAGCAGGGGGTTCATCGAATGAAAATGGGGAAAGCGGAAAGTTAAGGAAACTCGAAAGTGGTGCCCGCGGAGCTTCATCATATACTGCCTTGGATTCTTCAAACACCGGCTCTTGTTCACTTGAAATGCCGACGCCATAATCATCCCTCCTATCTTTCCATTCTCTCTCTATCTTTGTAATCTCGTCCAGAGCGGCATGGAGAGGATTGACTGGAGTAGGAGGAGCCGTGACCCTCTTTATTTGTTCCTCCATCAAAGTAATCTTATCAAGCATAGATTGTTGGAGGGGTGTGACTTGAGCAACAGAAGGTTGGCAGGGCCTTGAAGGAGGAAGGGCCGTATAAAAAGGCCGTGGAGGGGAATTAATGGGCCGACCCATAGAGGAACCCGGATGGGCCGGATTGCAATGAATAAATGGGCCTTGGGGCCGTGATCGAGAGGGAATAGAAAGAGGCGGGTGATGGGCCACCCGAGTAGAATGAACAAGAGGAGATGGGTAATGGGCTACCCGATCAGGATTGGAAGGAGGAGGTGGGTGATGGGCCACCTGTGTAGAATTGGAGGGAGATGCATGAGATGTACCCTCAACAGCGGCCTTAAGGGCTTGGATCTGTTGAGGGGTAAGATGCTCTAATACATGCAAAATCTGGGAGACCTTCTCATCATTGGGACGAGAGGGCTTAATGGGAATAGTGACTCGAAATTAAGTTGAAGGACCATTGGATTGGACATTGCCCAAGGGTCGGGCAACACCATAAGAGTGAGGACGTGGTCCTTTGAAAGTATGGTGAGAATTTTGAACATGTTGAAAATGAGGATTATAAGAAGTGCTAGGTTGTGCATCCTCATGAATTGAATTAAACACGTTATCTTATTTATAGTAAGCCATCATGCAATCAAAGTTCAAAATAATATGCAAAGAAGCACACAAAAGAGATGGTTACCTTGATTTGATTTGTTTGAACCTTGGTGAATTAAGGATTTTATCAAAGTTGAATGATTCACACAAAGGGGGGGAAACCTAGTTTCAATATGGTTTGAACTCCAATGCCAACTAGGAACCCTCTCTCACCACGTATAGGCCAACTAACTCGGGACTTCAAAAGGGTACAACCTACCCGGCGTCCGTGAGGGAATCCACGGGTGCGGGGACTTACGGAGACTTGGAAAAGGGATTTCCAGTCCAAAGAGACGAAATGCTCAATGGAGGGTCGTCCCGATTCCAAGAGGGTGTGTGGATCCTAATGAAGAGGAGGGGACTCCCAAACCAATGCAAAGAATGAATGCAACAGGGGAAATCAGGCCAACCACACAATATGATCAATCAATATGAAATATCATGAAAACTCACCCACGGGAAGGGTTCTGGAAACCCACAGTAAAAACACGCCCTAGCAGGGGGCGCTACTAACAAAAGACACGACAGTGTGACTGTCGTGACTCAAAGCGAGGTGCCAGGGGCAGTAAAAACACGCCTTAGGGTGAGGCGCTAACAAATAACAGGACGCCCTCCAGAAGGGCGTGAATTCAGAAACCAGCTGCACACCGTAATACAATAATTTCCAGTAAAAGACGCCCTGAAAGGGGGCGCTATAAATCAAATGGACGCCTCGGGGTGAGGGCGTCAACTCTCAGGGGATGCACGGCCGAATAAATAAAACGCCTTACTGCGAGGCGTTACAACATAAAAAGGCGCCCTGGAGAAGGGCGTGAATTCACAGATAAGCAGGGTATGATAGAAGACGTCCTGTCAGAGGGCGTTAGACATGAATAAAACGCCCTGGGTGAGGGCGTGAAATTAAAAAGCGCCTCTGACAGAGGCGTTAATTCCCAGAAAGACCCCACGGCCAGCAATATCAAACACTCACAGTCACGGACAATCAACAAATATATGAGTATTAAGATAGAAGCATGCTCATCAAAACTTTTTTTGGATAAGTGGAAATTCTAAAAAACTATCAAACTGACAGATCACTTGGGGAGAGTGCAATGCACAATGGAGGGCGCCCGAGGGGCACAAAGGAGGGGTACCGTGGGTACCAAAGGGAAAGGGCACGCGAGGGTGCCAAGGGGAAAGGGGTAATAAAAGAAGAACACAAAGGGTCCCACCGTGATCGCCAATTTGTGGATCTCTAATTTAGAATAATCCACTTAAGAAAAATATCAAAGAAAAGACATGCAATAATCATCAATATGGAGGAAAATATATGCACGAGGTGCACAAGGGGAGTGTGTGATCGACAGAGACGCTAGGTCTCAAAAATATAACAAATAATGAATAGGAGGAATGATCGCGAAAAGTACCTCAAAAGATGCGGGGATGTGAGTGCTTCCTTTCTCTTCAAATCGGCCAGCCGATGAAGAGAGTTCTTGCTTTTATTACCCTTGCAAAAAAAGACAAACACCAATAAAAAAATATGGATTAGAATATGGTGTGTAGCATCAAATTCTATATGTAAAGATGAGCATGAAAATTATGCAAGAACACACCTTGTGGGTGTTGGCCCTTAAACCCCTATGCAAAGAGGGTATGGGAGATATGATGAATGAAGATGCAAAAATATGAATATAGTGGAAAGAGTGCAAGTGTGCACTATGGGAGATTTCCCAACGTGGTTGAGAAGAAGAATTAACATGAGATAAACATGCATGCATAAAATAAGAAGAATAAAAACAGAGGATAGAATAACGGGAAGCAAGGGGGTGCTGTGCTATTGGCTTTGATGCTGGATGGTGGAGGTAGCCTTTCAGGAGGATGAAAGCATGAAACGTATATGCTCCTCCTTCAGCCAATGCAGCAGCAGCACCTCCTGCGTAAGAAGGAAAAGAAGAAGAAAAAACAAGACAGAAAACAAAAACAAAAGAAGGCAGAAGAACGGGGAAGAAAAAGAAGAAGGGGAATTCGAAAGGGAAGAATCCAACCTTAACAACAGAGCAGTCGGCCCTATTAAATAGAATTGGAGGAGATAAACATGGGCAAGAGTCTAATAAGGGGGAAGGATAAGAATGGGCAAGAGCCCCAATCAAGGCAGGAGTCTAACGAGGCAAGGACTCTCTAGGGAAAGGGCTGCGAAGCCAGAAGATGAAACACGCCCTTGGTCAGGGCGTCAATTCAAGAATTGACGACCTGTCAAGGGGCGTTAATTTAAAACACGCCCTGTCCAAGGGCGTCAACTCCCAGATCAATTTTGGAAATAATATTTCTTTTATTTGGAAAATTTGAAACACGCCTCCGGGAGAGGCGTTAATTGAAACAAGAGAAGCTGAAACACGCCTGAAGACTCGGAAGGGTAGAAAGGGATGGTGTGGGAGTACAAGAGAAGCTGAAACAACTCCAGAGATAGCACAATAATCTAAAATAAAATGCACAGAATAATAAAAATAAATAAACTGCTACAAGGTCCACAGAGTCTCATGTCCATAATGAAAGTACAGTCAATAGAAAGAAAAAGTACAACTACACGGGGCATCCCCCGGAGTACAACTACACGGGGCATCCCCCGGCTCTGGCAGACTGGCGACTAACCCTGGCTAGAAGAACCACGCTGAAACTCGGCCGTGCCTCTCGAAGACCCCGCCTCACCTGAAAAGCAGGGGTGAGCCTCATTTCGTTGGCCCAGTAGGGATCCCACGAACCCCCACCTCGCACGAAAAATGAGAAAGCAGAAGGTAACCCTACCTAACCAGAGTACGGTCGAACCAACAAGCTAAAGTAAATAAACAGAAAAGCCTTCTACTCTAACTGTACCGTACTACTGAACCTCGGTCTAACGAAACTCGAGTCCACACCTGCCAGCGAACAGGAGCACTACCCACTAGAAGAACGACCGGAAGCGTCCGCTGACGTCTTATACCGCGTCACAAGTGTCTAGCTGCAATGTCCCGAGCGTGAGACTCAGACACGCAACAAGTACCACAACAAGGACTAGTTGGGGTCACGCTCGTCAGCGCGTAACCTAAGCCCCCAACTACGTGTGTACACACACACCATCTGCTCTAGGTCGGGTCCTCTAGCTGGTTTTCCCCCCCATCGAACTCTAGTGGCAAAGGCAAGGGGCCCTACGGTAACCAGCCTAAAAATCACCTCTCACTGGGTCTCGCTCTCCACCACTCCCAGGTGGGTCCGCACCCGCGTGCGCAGGAAGTTACGACTAGTGGACAGGTCACTGAAAGTAAGGACTCGACTCACGAAACCCACCGACTAACACACTAACACAGACTCTCGATAACCAAACGGTAGGTACGGATGCCGGGGACACGCATGAGGTCTGACCGTCCCTCAAGTCACGTGGCACCCCTACCGAGGTAACTGATTCTCCGGGGACCCCCAAGCGCCCCTGTGGCTCTCACTGGGTGCTCACGGCAAACCTCGAGCCACCCGCCACAACTGGATCTGAGACTCACTCCACCGGAGGTAAAACTACTGGAAGGAAACGCGGCACGGGGAGGGGGATTAATGCGCTAGGGACCCAGGGCGCGACACTGTCGCGCTCTGGTCCCCTGGCGCGACCCTCTGAAAGCTAGCGCGTTCTCCAAGAAGGCGCTAGCAGGAGCTAGCGCGTTCATCAAGAACGCGCTACCCGACCCTGGCGTGACATACATCGCCAAACTGTTCATCTTCTCGAACGAATGCGCTCGGATGACTCGGCGCGTTCAACAAGAAGGCGCCCCTAGAACCTAGCGCGACAACGGGCAGAGCCCGGTTCGTGCAGTTCACTCAGAAAACTCAGTCCCACGCCCCATTCACTCCCAAGTGAAGGGGAAACAAAAGGGAGAACCTCCCCCAACCTCCCTAGCATGCATCTAAGCCCATAGAGCAGTCAAAAACCCCATAAAACGGAAGATCCGTCGCTCAAACCCCAAGCATGGAAATAACCCCCCCGGCATGAATTTAACCCCCCTCGACCTCTCCACGGCCTAGAAATCACGGGGGATGTTGTAAAGAGGGCAAGGATCCGTCCCCCTACCTTAAAGAAGCTCAAAAACCACCGGATCGCTGCCGATCGCCGAATCTTGCTCGAACACGAACTCCTCTCCCACGCACCAATGGGGGCACCGTCACGATCCTCTCGCCACCGCCGTCATCATCGCACCGCCACCGATGTCCACCACCCGTCGCCGGAGGGGAAGGGGCGCCGCGAAGTCCAACGGGCAAGAGGGGGGGGTTGCAACGGTCGGCCGTGGCTCACGGGAGGAGGAAAGAAAAAGAGGAAAATAAGAAAAGAGGAAAAAGGAAAGGGAAAATAGGGGGGTATTTATAGAAAATCCATAAAATCAGAAAAATCCTAAAAAATAGAAAAATACACCTCCTCGATCCTCTCGACCTGCTGATCACAACGGTATCACTCGCGGGTAGGTGTGTTGACACCCGTTTTATACCGATAATTCGAGCCGTTTCTCTTACTCCCATTAGTTGATGCCTCGAGTTGTTCATCATTCACTGGGCCATTTTGTGGCATGACTCGGGCTCGTTTTATGGGTCGTCTCCCTCCTTGGTGCAATTCGTGGTGATTCGGGGCTTAATGGGCCTTGGCTTTGGTCAATTGAACGTATTTTACAAGAATCAAGTGCCTAAAGGCATGAACGGCTTCACATCAGCCGTTCAGAAGGTGGGCGGTTGAATATGGACCGTTCATATATTTTGGCTAATTTCTGAGGATTTTCTGAATATCCACCGACAGGCTTTTGTGCGGTGTGATTAGAACCGTTCAATATCATGAACGGGCCTATTACAACCGCCTATATCTCAGAGTCCTACGCGCGCCCACTTTCTCAGAGAATTATCCAAACGATTCGAATTATCACCGACAGGCTTAAACGGTCGTCTTCGTGCCGCCCTGAACTAAAACGGTCTCAATACAACCGTTCATATGTTCAGAGTCCAACGGTGAACATTTCGGCCAGTTCGAGAAATAGTTGGGGTAATTTTCTGATTATTCGAGTTTCCACCGACAGGATGGACGGTCCGAATAAGACCGCCCATCCCTTGTGCGGTCTATCGTAAGACCGTTCAAGCCGTCGGCTGCTGATTTTCAACCGATTTTATCCCATTTATCTCATGGTTTTATCCTCAACTTATTTTGACGATTTCTCTACGGATAATCAACCATTTTCGATGCCGTTTCGTGTGGATGGAAGATTATGATACTATCTACGAATTATCTTTTGTGAGTTTGACCCGAGAATATCTAAAAACCCCGACTTCGAGGCTGGCTTTCTAGGCTCTATAAATAGACCCTAGTGGCCGGACATCGAAAGGGGGGGGGGGAGATTTTGGTCGACGGCGAAGCCCTGCCGCATTTTTGAGCGACCTAGCACCAAGGAGGGAGGCTCTCTACGTCCGCTCGAGCCTCCGGTCAAGGGAGTAGCCCAGTCTTTGTAGTCTTTCGTTCCGTAGCTTTGCCGTTTTCCTTCATTACATGCATTGTTTCTCATTCGCGTACCCCCTCCTTCTCATTATCATGCACACAACCATCCCGTTTTTTGTCACCCTAGGGGTTTAAAACCCCCCAGGTATTCCCCTTTTCATTTGTTCATGCTTAATTATTCTCGTTTGAATACATACCACATTGTTTAGGTCTAATCTGGGTGTTTATTCTATGTCTCTACATTGTTTCGCAGGTCAGCATCTAATCAGCACGAGGCCCATCCCCTCTGGCCGGCCGGAGAGGGTGGAGGTCGAACCCTTTTCAGCTTGCTGAGTGAAGGTACTGAGCGGCTATCCTCTGGCCGTTCAAGGTTACGCGCGGTGCATCACTGACCGTTCTTCCCTGGAGCGCGGTCCCTCTAGCGCCGTCCATCTCACTGCAGCAGTTCCTCCCGCGTCCCTCGCAACGTCCTGGGGTGGTCTATCGTAAGACCGCTCAACATAAGGCGGTCCTAAGAGAGCCTTTCGTTCCTCAGCGCTGCACTAAGGCGAGTGTCTCCCATTTTCCAAGGTACGGCGTGCCTATCGCGTACGGCATCTTGGTGGCGATCACGGTACTTTGCTTCATTCCCTAAATTCTCTTCTTTCTCTCACTTGTCTCATGCACTTGACGCACTTTTGACCCTTAGTGAAGGGGAGAGAGGAGAGAAATTTATATCTACACCCCTTTTGTGGCGATCACGGTGGGACGCCTAATGCCCATCGTGCTTTTGAGTTGCTGACCCTTCTTAGTCGTTGTCAAGGTTTCCTTCTTGGAGTGATTTACAGGTTGGATGCGGTTCATGTCCTCTGGCGCATACGCGGTTCGTCCAGGGCCGTCTACCAGTACGCACGGTTGATACTCCACCGCTCATACACTCTACCATCAGGTTTATCTACCCCGGCCTTTCCTGTTTCAGACGGCTCTTTGGACGCCGTCCATCTGTTTGAGCGGCTTTCACACAGCCGTCCTGCGCTCAGGCACAGGTATGCTATACTTTTTGGGTGGCAGATACACGGCTGTGAGGCGGCGGTTCAAGTACGTGAGCGGTTGACTATCAGCCGTCTGTCTGGTATTTCCCTTGCCTTCCTCCCATCAACTACGGTTGGATATTAACCGCCTGTGTACTTAGAGCGGTCAGAGGAGGACCGCACATATCCTGTCGCAGTGCACTTATTTCATCTTGCTTTGTTTTTTCGGCTGATATATATATTGCTCATGGTGCTGTTCATTGGCTCCCCCCTGCCATCTTATTACCATTGCATTACCATGTTTTTACTACTCATGCGTATACTCGCTCATTGATTGATAGCTGCTAGGCTAGTTTGTGCATGCACTCCGGTGCGCATAGGAGCATCGACATCTTCCCATATTAGTTGCATTCCTACCGAGGTAGGGTTTCCTCTCGTCTCCATATTCCTTGGAGCCGACTAGGGACCTTGCTGAGGACCTCCGTAAGCCCCTGTGAGCCGTGGATTCCCACACGGACGCCGGACAGGTTGTACCGTATCCACCCCAGTCTAGGGTTGCATTCGCGAGTGAGGGGTCCCGATAGGGTCACACAGTTCCTCGTTTCTCATCCCAATCAGGCACCTAGTGGTCGAGAGAATTGATATTTTAATTAATCCACTAAGGTTCAAACCCAAAGATATAAGGAACTAACGAGCATCATTTTAAGAACTTGATTGCATTACTGAGTGATTCTGCTCTCATCTCGCTCCATTGTATGCTTATTATTTGATTGGTAGATTTGATTGATTTAGTGTTGCTTGTTCTAGTAGTAAGTGTCTTGGTGTATGTGGGGCTGCCTTCTGCCCCCACGATCATCTCCTAGGGTGGACTCTTATTTCCATTCCTATTCCAACCCCTTGTTCGATTCTTCTTCTTCCATGTCGTCGTATGACTTCTCTCAGGCCCACGAGGATTCCCTTCCTCGTGGTCTCCTTGAGGACCCACCTAGGGTCACCCACTTGCAAGGGGGAGAGGGGACGGCCCCTTCACTCCCGACCTCTCTGGGCGAGGGTCCCCGACCCTCTTTTTCAAACCCGCCCAGTCAAAATTCAGCCAGCATGATCCTCAATATGATGGCCCAGTTGGACCCCACCCAACTCCATCTCATCAGACAAGCTTTGCAAGGGGGTGATGCCCCGGCCTCAGTTCCGGCTCATGCCACGGCCAGTGTCGCCACTTCATCTCCTGTGGTCGGGACCACCTCTGTGGCTCCCATTGACCTTACTCCGGTTCGCCCTCAGAACCTTCGCTATCCCAATATAGAAATGGGCCAGGCGTCCACATCGGTCCATCAGCAACATGATAAAGGGAAATCCCCGATCCCCTCTGTTCCTTATCTTGAGCCGTACCCTACAATTTCTCCATCGCCTCAGGCCCTCATGGCCCCAGCGGACTTCGCTAGGTCACAATCAGGGGCGGCCCAGGTGGCTCATGCGGATATGGGCCCTTCCTCAGCCCATTATCCCTCTTACGGGCCGCCTCCTTCGTCAGTTTATCCTTTGGTCGCCTATCCAGGTGCTGCTCCTCCCCCTCCTTCCCGGGAACGGGAAATTCTTGACAAGTGGGCTGCTATGCAGCAACAAATTGATCTCCTCCACAAGCGGGTCGGCCCGCAATTTCTTGGCGATGTCCCTATCCCTAACTTCAGGGACCTACGTCTTCCTTCCCAGTCGGAGCTCCCCGCGTACCGCAAATACGATGGGAACGGCAACCCGTTCATCCATGTCCGGGAGTTCTTGTACGAGTTTGCGCAGTTCCAGCAGGATGATCGTTTGATGGCCTATTTGTTCCGTCGGTCTCTGGAGGGGGTCGCGTTGGAATGGTTCTACACCTTGCCCATGGAGGAGGCTGAGAATTTCAAGACCGTCAAGGAGAGGTTTATATAGAGGTTTCAGGATCGGGTCGGACCCGAGTACTCTTTCACTGACCTGGTGGCGGAGAGGATGAAGCCGGAGGAAGACTTCGCAACCTATGCGGACCACTGGAGACAGATGGCCTCACGGGTGCCCGGGCAGATTTCGGAAGAGGAAAAAGTGAAGTTGATTTCCAATGCTACGCCAACTTTTAGAAACATTCTGGCAATGAATGACATTTCAAACATGCACCAACTATACATCAGAGCTAGGTTTATTCAGACCCAATTCAAAGATTCCCCCATCCATTCTTTATTCGAGGCCCAGAAACCCAAAGCCACCAAGAAAACCCAAGGCCCCGTCACTGAGGGGGTACAAATTAACGAGCAAGTCCAGGCCGTGCAGTTCCCCCAACAAGCCGCTCCACCCCGCTTCCCACCGCCTCAGCGTAACCCCCAGTTCGTCGCTCTGCCAGTTCCCCAGCCTGCCTTCCAAGTCCCGCAATACCCTCAACAGGCACCTCCGCCACCTCAACAGCCTCAGCGGCCCCCGCAGTACAATAGTGTTCCTCCACCCCCCACCTACGGCTCTGCTCGACCAGCTCCAAAAAGGGCTCATTACCCCCCTCTTCCGGAGACCTTGCCAGATATTTTCTCTGCTCTAATGTATACTGGTGACCTCCAGTTGCCTCATGAACGCCCGAACTGGAATTCGGCTGCCGACCAGTCCCGATATTGTATATTCCATCGGCAACCCGGGCACACGATAGAGCGATGCTATCAGTTCAGAGACCTGGTGTATGATTTACATGAGGGCCAGAGAATTGATTGGGCCCAGATGCGCCAGCTAATTGAGGATATCAAGCAGAGACAGAGACAGGCCAGGCCGCAACAGGCGGCGCCCCAACAGCAGTAGCAGCAACAGCCCCAGCAGCAACCGTAACCTCAATCGCAGCAGCAAGACCTTGGGCTCCATCAAAATCTCATGCCAATGCATCAGCCCGCTCCTCCGCAACAACAGCAACCACCGGCACCGGCTCCAGCACAAGTGAATTTGGTCCAGCGCCCAGCCCCCAACGCTGGATGGACGTTTGATGATGAGACCCCCGCCCATCTCTTGGCCTTACACCACCACTACTCTCCCACACCTACCATCCCCTCCATCCTTAGATCCGCCGCTACACCGCCCGTCACTTCCCCCGTGTCGCCTCTTAGGCTCGCTACCTTCCCCTCTACTCCGTCCGTCCTTTCACCACCACCCGCCATGCCTCCCATCATTTCCCCTAAGCTTGACCCTTCACCCATTTCCCCTCCACCAGGGCCCATTAAACCCACTTCAGTCATCCTCACCCCCATCTCCGCGCCATTCACCTGCCCCACCAGCCCAAGCGGGGGTCCAGTCCAGGCCGGGCAAGCATCGCAATGCGCCCTTCAGAGCGGGCGTCCTTTCCAAAGAATTTTTCCTTCCCCAGGTGCATCTGCACCAAACCCTACAGTTTCCTCCCCTACAGTTGAACCAGAAGAGGTGGACCCGGTGCCGGGCACAAGATATGACTTATTACAGCACTTAGACCGGCTGCCGGCTAAAATCTCAGTGTTAGAAATAATCAAGAGGTCGCCGCTCCACCAAGACGCCCTGAAGGTCTTCCTACAGAAAGTTATGGTGAGCGAAGATGTGGCAGTGGATAGCCTGCCCGCGGTCTTGGCCACGATCACCAAGGGGCACTCTATTGCATTTGCTGAGTCAGAGCTAGCTCCTCCTGAAGCACGGCAGATGCCGTTATGTATTACCATCTCTCTAAACAAAACGGCCGTGGAATCCGCCCTTGTGGACACAGGGGCATCGATAAATGTCTGCCCATTGAGTACCCTTCGTGCTTGTAATATATCAGAGGACATGCTCAAGCCGACGCCAACCACGATAGCCGCATATGATAACTCCAGACGTGCTTGTCACGGGGTGGTAACTGTGCAGGCCGAGCTAGGGCCATTAGTGATGGATGTAGAATTTTATGTGTTGGACATAGACCCAATGTTCAAAGCCATTCTGGGTCGTCCATGGTTGAATAGTTTGAACGCCGTCCCCTCGATCGCCCACCAGTGTCTGAAGTTCCCATTCCAAGGGCGAGTGGTCAAAGTGAAAAGTGTTTCCACAGTTCAAAACGTTGACGCCATAGTAGCCAAGATTCTGCCCACACTGTGGCCGAGTAACAGACCTGTTCTATCTGTCATGTACTTAAACTATTCGTGGGCATATGCGTCGCGCAAGCCCACCGCTGCACCAATCAATGTGAAGGTTAAGCCCAAGATGAGAGACTCCAAAGGGTGGCACTTAATTCTAAAATTGGGCTATCAGCCAGGCCGAGGACTCGGCGCACAACTGCAGGGCAGAACTAACCCCGTTCCCAAGGGAAGGAAGATGGGCCACTAGGGCCTCGGCTACCATGAATCCTCCATGTCAATGCTTGGGGACTCTGGGCCGTTGACCTGGGATTACCGGCAACATTTTGTGAAGGGTCCGTTGCAGCCCGACACCTTGAAGACCTCGCCATCCAGCCATGAAGAAAAGATAGATGAAGCTTGTGCTGTTGCCGATCCGCCACCACCACCGCAAGAGCTATCCGGTGACTTGGAAGACTTTGCTAATTGCTTTACAAGGATGTTTTGTGAAAAAGAGGGTGACCCAAAGAAGAAGGAGACGCAACTGGTAAAGCGCCCTCCGATGCCGTTGGCCCGCCAGGGGCCCCGGAAGACGGGGAGCTCCACCATTACTTATTCTATGTCCCCATCCCGTCTCGCTTCCTGGTTTCAACGGTTGGATTCTGTTCCCCGTTCCCCTCCACTCCTGGTTGACCCATACTTTACGGAGAGACCTGAAATTCTATTCGTTCCATGTGCTTGCGGGCGCTGCCCGCCCATTGATCTATCAACCCTATTCACTCCTCCTCCAGGAGCTCAGCTCCATGAAATGTGGTTTAAGTCTTCTGACCCTTTCTTTGACTGCATCTTCCCAGAATTGTTCCCCATGCAGCTTCCTCCTCCTCCGCCTTCTTCCTCCTGTTGTGTGATCACCTCCGGCCTCCAAAAGGAAAAAAAATGTCAATTTCAAAACGGAGGTCTCCATGGAAGATTACGCTATGTTCTACTCAGATCCCCAGGGGCGCGAGACCCCTGTTTCTTTTTCGGTAGATTTCTTCTCCCCTAGATTAGATGTACAGTGTACAGAGTCTTCCAGGATGGTCGAGTCAGTCAGGGTAGAGTCTAGTTCGAGTTTTGTCAGCCCATCCACGTCGCGGCACCGGCCGTAACGCGTCCTCCCAGAACCATCCCCGATAGGTTTCTACAAGATTTGGCCGGGAGATGTCATGCTCTGTTGAAGTGTCCAGAATTTGTGGAGACCGCAATTATCCTGAAAGATGATGAGGGAATTGATGAGGTATGGAGCAAGGATGGACTAGAAGTATATGAAATTGTGAATGAGAAAGACCCAGCTGATGATGAGGAAGATGAAATGGATGACACTGCCGACCTATATGCTCAAGGCTTGAAGAAGTTCGACGAGCCTTCCGTAGCAGTGGATGAATCCACTAAAGAAATTAACCTCGGAACAGTAGAGGACCCCAGGCCCATACTTATTTCCGCCAATCTCTCTCCTCCAGTCGAAGAGGAACTTGTCAAAGTCCTGAGGGAGTACCGCGATTCTTTCGCCTGGTCCTACGAAGACATGCCAGGCCTTTACCCCGCATTGGTCGAACACAGGCTGATTCTCAAACCAGGGGCAACGCCCGTTAAACAGAAGGCAAGGAGATTTCACCCGCAGATGGCCTTGAGGATTAAGGAAGAAGTCGATAAATTGCATAAGGCCCGGTTCATTAGAGTGGTGCTGTACCCGCAATGGGTGGCAAATATAGTCCCGGTGATGAAGAAGGATGGTAAAATTCGAATCTGTATTGACTTCAGAGACTTAAACAAGGCATGTCCGAAAGATGATTTTCCACTTCCTCACATTGACGTCTTGGTCGATAATACAGCTGGGTACGAAGCCCTCTCCTTCATGGACGGCTACTCGGGGTATAACCAAATCCTTTTGGCTCCGGAGGATCAAGAAAAGACCTCGTTCACCACGCCTTGGGGCACATACTGCTACGTCGTTATGCCATTTGGGTTGAAAAATGCAGGTGCCACCTACCAAAGAGTGATGATGGCTATCTTCCACGATATGATGCACGTTTATTTAGAAGCTTATGTGGATGATATTTTAGTCAAATCGAGGTCACAAGAAGAGCACCCCGCCATTCTAGCCAAGGTATTGCAAAGGGCTAGGGAATACAAGTTAAAGATGAATCCAAAGAAGTGTGTGTTCGGAGTTGCATCAGGGAAATTGCTCGGATTTATAGTTAGTAAACGGGGGATTCAGATCGATCCGAACAAGGCAAAGGCCGTCATGGAAATGCCACCGCCGAAGAACGTCACTGAGCTTCGAGGTTTGATCGGGCGTTTGCAATTTATCAGGAGATTCATATCTCAGCATTCGCAAAGATGCCGCCCGTTTTATGAATTGTTAAAGGCAGGCGCGAAATTTGAATGGAATGAACAATGTCAAAAGGCCTATGAGGAACTCAAGGTTTACCTCTCTAATCCCCCGGTTCTACAACCACCCGTCCCCGGGAAACCCCTGATCCTGTACATTTCTGTAATTGAGGACTCCCTAGGAGCTGTTTTGGCACAAATAGACGATGAAGGAAGAGAAAGGGCGGCGTACTATCTCTCAAGGTTATTTAATCCCGCTGAATCCAAGTACACTGCTATGGAGAAGACCTGTGCAGCACTAGTGTGGGTAGCGCAGAAGCTTAGACACTATTTTCTTGCCCACGAGGTTCGGCTCATCTCTAGAATAGACCCCATTCGTTATCTGTTGGAAAAGCCGGTCCTTTCTAATCGGCTAGCTCGCTGGCAAAGTTTTCTATCCCAGTTCGACATCACCTTCATCGTGCAGAAAGCAATCAAGGGATATGCTATTGCCGAGCACCTGGCTCATTCTCCTATCCCTCACACTGATTCCATACAGGATGAATTCCCCGATGAACACCTGGCGGTGATCACTCATCTTCCTTTTTGGTCCCTTCACTTCGATGGTGCCCTTAATTCCCAAGGCAGCGGAGTCGGCGCCGTTCTCCTTACTCCAGAAGGGGTAACCATCCCCGTGGCATATCAACTCTCATTCCCCGCCACCAACAATATAGCCGAGTATGAGGCTCTCCTTGCCGGTCTGAAGCACGCCTACATCTTGGGCGCGCGATACCTAAACATCATAGAAGACTCCCAGCTGGTGCTGCGTCAAGTTTTGTCAACCTACCGCACCCGCGATCCTAAGCTCAAACCCTACCAGGATCTGGTCACGCTCTTGGCCAGGCAATTCAGGAAACTCGTCTATATTCACACTCCTCGCTCTCAGAATATCTTGGCTGACGCCCTTGCGTCGCTCGCCTCTTCTCTATCACTCCCCCTAAGTCGCGCCACTGAGACTATTGTGGTCCAAAGGCTAGACGTTCCTTCCCTACAAGATCCCTGGTTCAACAATCTTAGGATGTCCGTAGAGAAGAAAATAGAAAGGGAGAAAATAAAAGAGGTTTCATTAACTGAGCTCGAGGAGATCATTGAAGAGGAAGAATTGTCGTGGTTTTATGAGATCGAGCAATACTGCAAGGATGGTACATTTCCGGAAACGGCCGCCGCCAGATACACGATCATCGCCAGTGAATTATACAGGCAGGCCCTGAATGGAGTTCTAATGAGATGCCTAGATGACGAAGAAGCTTGGAAAGTCATGGAAGCAGCCCACTCCAGCGAGTGTGGAGGGCATGTGAACGGACATGCCTTAGCAAAGAAGATTCTTAGGCAGGACTATTACTGGCCAACCCTTGAAGAAGATTGCTCTACCTATGTCCGTAGATGTCTTCAGTGCCAAATCCATGCCGACAAAATCCACGCCCCGGCCTCTTCTCTTCATCCTGTTATGGCTCCCTGGCCATTTTCTATGTGGGCCTTTGACATCATCGGACCCCTCGGTGATCCGAACTCTGCTGTTAAACAGAAATCCTTCATTCTGACAGCTATAGAATACTTCACTAAGTGGGCCGAAGCTGAAGCTTATGCAGAAATCAAAGCCACCACAGTGTGCCGCTTCATCATGAAGAACATTATCTCGCGGTTCGGAGTACCAAGCAGCATCGTCACCGACAACGGGCCTCAATTCATCTCACAAGAACTCCAGGACCTCTGTAAGAAATTCAATATAGTTTTGCATCATTCATCACCATACTACCCCCAAGGTAATGGCCAGGCTGAGGCCACGAATAAGACTCTTCTCAAAATTATCAAGAAAACATGCGAATCGCATAAATTTGCTGATTGGGCCGACAAATTGATAGAAGCTCTATGGGCCTACCGCATCTCCGTCCGCACTCCCACAGGGCAGACTCCCTTTGCCCTCACCTATGGAATGGAAGCGGTGCTCCCGTATGAAATTCTAATCCCTTCCCTAAGGGTGCAGCTGGATAAGGAACTTAATCTCGACGAACATCGAGAGGTGTTGCTAGTCCAACTGGAACTCTTAGACGAGAAGAGGTTGAATGCGGCCAATCATGTTTCAGTATATCAAAAGCGTGTCTCGCGATATTTTCAAAAGAAGGTCATCGAGAGGAAATTTCAAGTGGGTAATATGGTTTTGAAACGTAAATTCGTCAGGTCAGCAGGCCCCAGGTCTAAGCTGCAACCCAACTGGGAAGGGCCCTTCGTAATCAAAGAAGCTTATCCAGGCAATGCATATCGTCTAATTAACTCGGAGGGGGAGGAATTGCCAAACCCGTGGAATGGGCTATATTTAAAGCATTTTCATCCATAAAAATAAAAACCAGTGAACGGCTCGATGGCAGGGCATACCCCACCAAATTGCGAAAGGAGGACCCAGGTCCAGCATCTCACACACTACACGACCCCGTGGTGCGGTATTCTCTCATGCTACCTGACACCATTTCTCCTTTGGCCATGCTCGGGGAAGGTGGAAATCCTTGTATTTCCTCTCTCTCGGTTGGAGATAGGGGCAAGTGGTGCATAAGGGGGCGAGAACTGACCCAGATTCCCCGTTAAAAAAGGTCTCAAATAGGGGCAATCCGTTAAGACCTCACTCCGCAAAAGAAAATAAAGAAGAGAAAGAAAAGGAAAGCAAAAAAAAAAGAAAAATAAAAAAGGAGAAAAGAACAGGGGCAAAGCCAAAAGATAAAGCCGAAAGTACAGAGCCCAAAGGACACAACTAGGCATGGCAAGAGTGGCAGTACAGTTTCCCCGCGGGACGTTATGAGCCCGGTCGCATGCGTGCCTAGAGCGGGTGAAGGTTCGATAACGGATACAAAGCCCCGGCGCAACAGACCAGATTCCTTGAAAAGAGGGTGTCTAGGGAAAGAACTCAAGCCCTAAAAACCTCTACACCTATCGTCGACTTCTCTACTCAATCTTTTTTACTTTCCCAAGGAATGAATCCCACCCCGGGTATGGCCTCAGCAGAGGCACCGTCGAGCAAAGTTGACTCCGATCACGGGCGGTCCCCCTTCCTGCACGCGCTGAGCCTTGGAATTCCGTAGCAAGACGAGAAGGTCCCTATTATTGAGACCCGAGCTGGCTTCAAAACCCAAAAAAATCGAATATTTCAAAACCCAAAAAAAATTGAATATTTCAAAACCCAAAAAATTGAATATTTCAAACCCAAAAAATCAAATATTTAAAAACCCCAAAAAAAATCAAATATTTCAAACCCAAAAAATCAAATATTTCAAAACCCAAAAAAATCAAATATTTCAAAATCCAACAAAAATCAAATATTCCAAGAATGAAACCAAAAACTTACATGTTTCCCTCTTGCATTCATCTGCATTTCTCGCACTTTGATATTTGCCTATTTAATAAGGCTCACCCCCTTGACCAAAAGTCAAGAAAGGGTCATCTCCTGACATACTACAGGCAAGGGGCTGAGCCTAAAATAGATTTAATCTGTTTCATGTTTGCATGTGTGCAGGGACAGGTTGGAAGGGCAGTTGGCTCGGACCACATGAATATTCAATCCTCGCGTTGGCCTATGCAATCACATCACCTCATAATCAAATTACAAAGCTCAAAAAAATCAATCTCATCAAATCTTATTCATGTCATATATCAAGCTGTCCGAATGTAAAATCCTATCCCATATCATCATAAAAACAAAAGAAAATCACTCAGTCCGCCGCTGGGCATCCCCGCGAGGACGTATCTCTCTCAACTCCCTAAGATAAGCCTGTCTAGTCTCGGGAGCCTCCTCGACCTCTGCTGGTAGGGTACGCACCCTACTCACCTCCCACATAACCAGCGCACTCCTGACCGCCTGCTCGTCCTCCTCTGTCCCGATCCTCCGTGCCTGTAGCATGGGAAAGTGGGGTAGCGTAGGTAGCACCGTCCGGGGTAGTCCAATCTGTAGGTAGCATCTGTGTGGGCTGTACATCGCTAAGGTAGTGTCACTCACGAGCCTCAAGTCCAAGCCAGCTCTCCTCGGTAGTCTGATGGTGGTATCATGGAGGAAGTCCGGGCGCATCACGAACCTATCCAAGGGTAGCCTGTTGATGTACGGGGGCCACGCGTCCCTGGTCTTCAGCTCAGCCGTCCTGCACTCAACCTGTGGAGAAAACCTGAAGGCACCCCCTATGAAGTAAAGGGGATGGCTCCCAAAGATCCTACTGACGGAGGTGATGTCCTCCCTCAGGATAAACTTCATCCTAACTCCCATCCAGCACTCCAATAGGATCATTGAACCAAAGAGAGGACCTCCTAAGGCTGCTGAAGTAAGACCCTCGTACAGGTAAGCTAAGACGGCCTGAGAGATGGAAAACCCCTGCCAAAGGCCGCTGATGGTGCTGAGTAAAGGAGTTTCTAGGACATGGTCGGCTGAAGGGAAAAGGATGGCCCCATATAGGCAAATGGACGCAGCTTTGGCTATGGCTTCAACCCACCCGCACTTATTCCGGTAATGCTCCACTACCCACTGGCTCAGAGGAAGGAGGTGGATGTGGTGAGGGCCTATAAAGGTACGAACATCCCCGCTATCAGGTATGAACCCCCCTAGGATGAGTTTTGGGTCTATAGGGGCAACGGTATGGCATATCAAGTCTTCCTCCCCCACCTTGGACCTAGGGAGCCCGAAGTATGTCTCTACCTCCTCTAGCAAGATAGTGGCCTCGAAAGATGGGAAGAGAAAAGTGTGAGTCTGAGGGTGCCAAATCTCCATCAGAGCAGAGATACTATGCCAGTCTAAAGAAAGTTTGGGGTAATTCTGACCTAGTACTAGGAGGGAGTGCAGGTGCCAGGATTTTAGAAGATGAGTCACCCCGAGGGGCAATGCACGGACCATGGGAGCCACCCACTTTAAATTAGAAAAGCGTCTCGGGCCGGGAAGAAGCTGAAAAGAAGGAGAAAGCAAGGGGTGTAAAGAGATATAAGAGGAAATTGAAAGATGGACTCTAAGCATATTCTGATCAAACTTACCTCTCTCATAGGGGTGGCGCTGAGATGTCGAGGAATCAAGTTTAGCCGTTGAATCGCTTCCCGCTCCTTTCTAGCCGGCCGCGGTCCTTCAAACAACGCGCCCTCCGTAGGACTTCCATCATAAGCCCTCTTCATGTTGAGATGATGAGAATCAAAGGTTTTTGGCTTCAGGAAAGGGAGGATGAGTGAGCTGAGGGTTCAGGCCTCCCAACTACTTATAGGGTTCATTAGGGAGCCTAAACATCTTAGGATTAGGCCTAGATAAGCCTAGGACGGGTTTAGATAGGGTTCTGATAGGTACAAAGCGCCTTGCCCTCGGGCTGGGGACTCTCCAGGAGTCCCCTTTCGGGCAAATAGGATGTTGGATTGGACGGTCTTACGATAGACCGTCCATACCAAATACGGCCCATCATCAACCGTTCTTCTCTCCAAGGAAGCCCGAGCCCGATGACTTGTGCGGCCCTAAATCCGCCGTTCCACCATTCCTACGGTTTACATGGAACCGTCCCAATAAATTTAAGCGGCCCTTATAGAACCGCTCTTATCTACGGACGGCTATGGGAGAACCATTCATGTGCTCTGCCCCCCAATTAACCTGCTCACTCATGTCTCAATCATTTAGCGCTCTCATCTCACTCAAGTCGGCGTGTGCGTCACTCATCTCACACAAGTCGGCGTGTGCGTCACTCTCGTCTCACTCAAGTCGGCGTGAGCACTCTCGTCTCACTCAAGTCGGCGTGTGCGTCACTCATCTCACTCAAGTCGGCGTGAGTGCTCTCATCGCACTCAAGTCGGCGTGTGCGTCACTCATCTCACTCAAATCGGCGTGTGCGTCACTCATCTCACTCAAGTCGGCGTGTGCGTCGCTCATCTCTCTCAGGCTAAGCGCGCTCCTCAAACTCATTTTGCCCACTCATACATACATTCATCCACAAAACAAACGAAAAAACAAAGGCATGCATATCACTAATCATGTCACATCATGTACAAAGACGGGCCCAGTACAACCAGTCAAGCAGCTCCCTCTCCCTGGCCCCCGTCGCTGTCTCCACCGCCCTCATGCCTCTTTGGGGGAGGCATCGCTGAGGTGGCCTCATCACGCCATCGCCGGCGCCGCTCCTCCTCCTCGTTCCTCTGATGGCCGGAGGAACCGGTAAAGTAACTCCTCACGGAGCCGTGGGTGCCGTGGCTGCCACTCGCAGTCGCCCTGCTGCGCTCCCGACTCGCCTCCTTCAGACCCTCCACCTTACCCTCCAACCCGGCAACCTGTAGATGGGCCTGCTCTGCCTCACTCCTATAACGCTCTGCCTCTGCCCGGTAACGGTCTGCCTCGGTAGCACCGGCTCGTAGTCGCTCTAGCTCGGCCCGGAGGAGTTCCGTCTCCACTGCGTCTTCCGGTCGGCTCCGCGTAGCCTCTTCTCGCACCCGGGCTACCTCCTCCAGAGCTGCCACCCGACCCCGCTCCAGCTCCGCCTGGAGGCGGGTCAGCTCGGACGTCTGCATCCACATATCACTATTAGTTGGTCACATTTCATACATTTCATAAGCATAAATACGCAGGAAGAAGTATAGAGATTTGTGTACCCTCTCCACGAGTGCCACCTCGGCCGCTTTGGCCCGCTCTACCATCCGAGTAAAGTCCGCATCCCGATCGGCTCGGTCTGCTAGGGTCTGGACGGAGGAGGAAGAAGGAGCGTCTGGTCCCGCCCTCTGAACACCCTCGGCGCGCTGCATCCAAATACTCCAGGTCAGTTATAGGCATAAGCATAATCATATAGAACTGCATAATTTAAAAAGTCTAAGGTTTAGGAAACTCACTAGTAGGGCCAGGGCCTGTCGAGCCTCGTCTCTCTCCCGGATGGTGGAGTGCAGGAGTCCCTGCAACTCTGCCACCCGTCCTGCAGGGTCAACCTACATGTAAAAGTCCTTGTTAGTGCATCATATAAGAATTATAAGCATGATAGACAAGTTTAAGTTTAGAAGTCGTACCGGTCAGTGGGCGCCTCGGAACACCTGGTCCCGGTAGTGCCGTGCGTACGCAGTGTAGTACGCGCTGTCGCTCTCTGCCCGGGCGGTCACCACTCGCCCTCGTGCAGCCCAATTGGCAACCTGCTCGGCGTTCCTCGCTGTCCAGTCATACGCCTCGCGGAGTCCCCGGGTCATCCTCGACACCCATTCCCCCGCCTTCTCGGGCGCAGGGAACTCAACAGCCGGCTGGGGGACCCCGATGGTCCTCATCACCAACCTAAAGTGCAGTGGCTCCACCACATTCATGCAGTGAAGCCACACATCCCGGCCAGAGAAGGCCAAGGCCTCGGTCACCCACGGCTGGCCCTCCGGGCTCTCCTCTGTGTAAGGAGTCCACCGTACCTGCAAGGAATAGGAAACCACATCAGCATCATTATAATCATGGAAGAATAGCATGTAATTAAAGAGTCTTAGTCTAGAAGCGTACCGAGGCATACGGTAGAGTGTCCATGTCGTCCTGCAGCTCCCGGACCTGCCTCCTCAAGGCCATCATTTCTTGGGGTGCTGTCCACCTCCGCGCGATCGGCAGGAGCCCAGGGCGGGTCTCCTCGCCTCTCCCCAACCCGCGTAGGCGCACGTAGGCCCACACCTGTACCACAAGTCGTGTCAGCATTTAGTAAGCATATAGAATTGCATAATTAAGACTAGAGAAGAGAGTCGCACCTGGAGTAAGGGGGAGAAGCCTCCAAGCATCGTCCGACGCGCCGTCGAACTGAGAGTGTCAAAGAAAAAGGCGAGGACCACCGCTCCCCAAGCATAGTCACCTACGTGCTCGAGCTCCTGGAGGAAAGGGAGGAAGCGACAGCTCATCACGTCCGCCCGAGTGGAGAATAGGAGCCGCCCGAACATCAGCATCAGGAACCGTCTCAGCACTCTGTCCGCCTCAGGTCCCGGCACCGCTGCGACCCTCGGTCTCGCCAGCCCCACGAGCCGCTCCAAGTGCTACTCTGGTCGCTCGCCCACTGCAACACCAACTCGTCGAAGACCCAGGTTGTCCTGGAGAGCAGCCCGGGGAAGGAGGGTCGACTGCCTCTCGGGGCGCCGTAGCTGTAGGCCGAGCAGCTCCCGAGCCATCCCTCGGTAGTCAGGAAAAGTAGTCCCGCTGACCGGCGACCCGTGCACGCGTAGGCCAGTAAGCCTGGCCACATCCTCCAATGTAGGGACCATGTGCCCCCACGAGAATAAGAACGTCCGACTCACTGGATCCCAGCGGTCGTGCAGGGCATAGAGCAGAGCTGCGTCAAAGCGACACACCTCGATATTCAGGAAGGGGGCGAACCCCATGGCAGTCAACCGCTCCCTCTGGAAGTCCGGCAGTGCGAGGTACACTGCCCGAACCTGCAGCCAGGAGGTACGGGTCCTACGTTTCCCCTGCATTCATCCATCTCATTTACATTAGTCATTTAGTTTCTCATTTTTGTTTCATTTAAATAAAATGCTCAAAGTCCAATTATTGATTTGAAGAACGGTTACTCACGAACCGCTCTATATGTGAGCGGCCTCCCTCAAACCGTTCTGTTTCTCAGGGTCCCCCCGTTTGAACGGGCTATCCCTAGCCGTTTCTATCTTGGACGGATTACCCGGAACCGTCTGTTTGCCCGTCTTCCTAAGGAGTGACGGCCCACCTTTGGCCGTATTGTTTTGTTGACGGTCCTGGAAGGACCGTATTGTTTTGCGTGGTTACATGATTGGACGGACCTATATGGTCCGTCTACCTCCTGAACGGTGATAACCTCGCCGTATTGGGGTTTTGGTGCCCCGTTGGCTGTGTGAGTGTGAACGGCGCTTCCTGCACCGTGTTTATTGTAGGCGGTCCTTTGGGGACCGCATTGTTTTGCCGTACGGTTTCTGTTAAACCGTTTTACCGTAGCCGTCCCCGACGACGGTGAAGGCCCCCGGCCGGCTGGGAGACCTCCGTGGTCCCTAAACCGACCCCCCTAGGCCCCTCTAAACCCCTAAAACTAGCATGCATGGAACAAAATGAAAGGAAATGGGAGGAAAGGTGGGGGGAACCTACCTCGGGATCGCGGGGTTTCTTGGCCGCCCCCGCAGGCGGTGGTCCTCCGGCCACCTCCTCCTCACCGGCGAGGGCTTCTTCGTCAGCAGCGACGATGGCAAGCTCTTCCATGGTCACCCCAGGCGTTACTCCTTCTTCCTCCGGCGGTGGCGGTTGCTCCGGCGGCGACGAGCCCTCAACGGCGGCCGATGGTCTGGCCGCTTGGTGCTTCGTCCGGGTCATCAAATGGGCTGGAGGAAGGTTGAGAGAGGGAGGGAGGTTGGGAAGAGAGAATGAGAGAGGGAGAGTGAGGGCGTTTTGCCCCTTCGTTCCTTCCACCGGTCGGTTACGGTGGAGGGAAACGAGGGGGTTCCTTTTTTTCGAGGTTGCAGAGAAGAACGGTCTATCGTTAGACCGTTCATGGTGTGAACGGTTCGTATATGACCGTATGTATCTCTTGACCGTTAATTGCAAGTCGGTTGGAATTCTATTCTTGAGCGATTCTCTTGGAACCGTTCTTATTATAAACGGTGCAGTACCAGCCGTTCGTCACTGGCAACCGGCCCTGTATGATTTGTTCGAAGGTCAGGTAAGAACGGCTAACATAGAGCCGTTTGGAATATTGCACGGTTGAGATGAGGCCGTATATCTGGTTGGTCAATTTTGAATATTGAATATTTTCTTTGGAAATACATATCTTAACCATCTTATGCAGCATCAGTTCAGTCTGTCTCGCCATTTCTCCTGCACAGGTAAGTCAGGTATGGTCTTCTATCCCTAAATCCCTTATTGCATTATTATATGGTATTATATTATACTATCTCGAGAGCCGGCAGGTTTCTTATGTGTCCCAGGATCTGATGTTCCCCTTCAACAAAAACAATGATGATCCAGGCTCATATACCTAACCTTCGAATAAGCCGTTAAGTTGGGATATCACGAGGAGGATGGTTCTATCCACACGCTGTGGTTGCAGACGGTATCTTGACTCTGATATTCCCAGCTTAATAATACTACTCTCGAATATTTTATATTTTAATCTTTCTTTGCATTCGTTTTAACGATTTCTTTTATTTTTAGCCCAGCATGCATCATGCGCATCCTTTTGAGCTTTCATGCCCCATAGTCTGCTTAAGAAATGTCCCGTCGAGTGATGGTCAGCTGTGTGTCCCAATGCTTGAGTAAGGTGAACTAATTCCGTTCCAAATTCGAAGGTTTTCTTTGGTCGGTTCGTTGGGGTCGGTTGACTGAAAGATCCCCGTCTTGAGCTTTAGCATCTTTTTCTTTTGTGGCCCCCCTCATTGGACCGCGGGATTGTGTCCCCCATGAGGTTGGTCTTGTCGGTTGATTTCGTTTAGTTTAGTCCCTCCAGATTGGCGTCGCCTTTTGATCAATTACTCCTAACGTTCGGTCCAGGATTTTTCGAAAGATTCTCACCGCTTGTTGGTAGAAACGGGTGTCGTTTTACCTTAACGCCCACTTTTTCGGTCCACTCCGTTGCATTTCCGCTCCGCCTCCATGTTCCATATCACCTCTGCTTCACCTCCGCTCGCTCCCCTGCAAAGAGGGCGTTAAGGAGGGGCATCTGTTGACACCCGTTTTATACCGATAATTCGAGCCGTTTCTCTTACTCCCATTAGTTGATGCCTCGAGTTGTTCATCATTCACTGGGCCATTTTGTGGCATGACTCGGGCTTGTTTTATGGGTCGTCTCCCTCCTTGGTGCAATTCATGGTGATTCGGGGCTTAATGGGCCTTGGCTTTGGTCAATTGAACGTATTTTACAAGAATCAAGTGCCTAAAGGCATGAACGGCTTCACATCAGCCGTTCAGATGGTGGGGGCGGTTGAATATGGACCGTTCATATATTTTGGCTAATTTCTGAGGATTTTCTGAATATCCACCGACAGGCTTTTGTGCGGTGTGATTAGAACCGTTCAATATCATGAACGGGCCTATTACAACCGCCTATATCTCAGAGTCCTACGCGCGCCCACTTTCTCAGAGAATTATCCAAACGATTCGAATTATCACCGACAGGCTTAAACGATCGTCTTCGTGCCGCCCTGAACTAAAACGGTCTCAATACAACCGTTCATATGTTCAGAGTCCAACGGCGAACATTTCGGCCAGTTCGAGAAATAGTTGGGGTAATTTTCTGATTATTCGAGTTTCCACCGACAGGATGGACGGTCCGAATAAGACCGCCCATCCCTTGTGCGGTCTATCGTAAGACCGTTCAAGCCGTCGGCTGCTGATTTTCAACCGATTTTATCCCATTTATCTCATGGTTTTATCCTCAACTTATTTTGACGATTTCTCTGCGGATAATCAACCATTTTTGATGCCGTTTCATGTGGATGGAAGATTATGATACTATCTACGAATTATCTTTTGTGAGTTCGACCCGAGAATATCTAAAAACCCCGACTTCGAGGCTGGCTTTCTAGGCTCTATAAATAGACCCTAGTGGCCGGACATCGAAAGGGGGGGAGATTTTGGTCGACGGCAAAGCCCTGCCGCATTTTTGAGCGACCTAGCACCAAGGAGGGAGGCTCTCTACGTCCGCTCGAGCCTCCGGTCAAGGGAGTAGCCCAGTCTTTGTAGTCTTTCGTTCCGTAGCTTTGCCGTTTTCCTTCATTACATGCATTGTTTCTCATTCGCGTACCCCCTCCTTCTCATTATCATGCACACAACCATCCCGTTTTTTGTCACCCTAGGGGTTTAAAACCCCCCAGGTATTCCCCTTTTCATTTGTTCATGCTTAATTATTCTCGTTTGAATAGATACCACATTGTTTAGGTCTAATCTTGGTGTTTATTCTGTGTCTCTACATTGTTTCACAGGTCAGCATCTAATCAGCATGAGGCCCATCCCCTCTGGCCGGCCGGAGAGGGTGGAGGTCGAACCCTTTTCAGCTTGCTGAGTGAAGGTACCGAGCGGCTATCCTCCGGCCGTTCAACGTTACGCGCGGTGCATCACTGACCGTTCTTCCCTGGAGCGCGGTCCCTCTAGCGCCATCCATCTCACTGCAGCAGTTCCTCCCGCGTCCCTCGCAGCGTCCTGGGGCGGTCTATCGTAAGACCGCTCAACATAAGACGGTCCTAAGAGAGCCGTTCGTTCCTCAGCGCTGCACTAAGGCGAGTGTCTCCAATTTTCCAAGGTACGGCGCGCCTATCGCGTACGGCATCTTGGTGGCGATCACGGTACTTTGCTTCATTCCCTATATTCTCTTCTTTCTCTCACTTGTCTCATGCACTTGACGCACTTTTGACCCTTAGTGAAGGGGAGAGAGGAGAGAAATTTATATCTACAAGGTGAACGACCCGGTTCACCCGCTACAAGGTTCCGTAGGTGTTCCCGAGACACACACGCGAGAATCGGAAAACACGCGGAAAAAGTCGCGGAACACGTTCCGGGCCTCCGAACTGACCCGAATCGCACGGATTCGAACACGAAAGGTGTCCGAATCGAAATTTTGGACACAACGGAGTCAGACACTCTGAGAAACCAGATTCGGGACCCACGAAGAAGGATCCGAAAGGGTCCGAGACATCACAACTAGGCTAGTTGTACCTTGAAGTTCCCCAGGTTAGTTGGCCTATACATGGTGAGAAATAAACGTAGTTGGCATTGAAGCAAACCATATTGAAATAGGTTCCTACCTTGAGTGAACAACACCAAACTTTGTTAAAATCTTTAATTCACCAAGGCTCAACTCAAAAATCAAGCGTAAACATCCACTTGTTTGATCTCTACAACTTGCTTTGATTGGTTTATTACTTGATTTGCATAATGTTTCACTTGAATAATCAAAGCAACATGTCTAATAATTTCTAAAATCATGAGGATGAACAACCTAGCACTTCATATAATCCTCAATTTCATAATCCTCACCATAATTTTTCTAACGGACCACATCCTCATTCTCATGGTCTTGCCCGCCCCATGGGCAATTCTCAATCTTGTGGTCTCTCGCATCAATCGCGAGTCACTACCCCTCGGGAACCATCCCCTCCACATAATGAGGTCTCCCAAAAGTTGCATCTCACCCCTTAATAAGCCCAAGCCCTTAAAGCCATTGTTGAGGGCCTAGCATCTTCTTCTTGACCTCCTTCCATTCCCACTCGGGTGGCCCATCGCCCACCTCCCTCTTCTATTCATCCTCCTCCCCAGGTGGTCCATCACCTGCCTCCTTCTGTTCAACATCCTCCATGGCCCCAAGGCCCTTATGTCTCTTGTAACCCGGCCCGTCTGGGTCCTTTTGTGGGTCAACCTCTCCACCCTCTATGGCCTTCATATCAAGTCGCTCCTACAAGGCCTCAAGGCCCACACTCAGTTGTTCAAGTCACTCCTCTCCAACAAGCTCTCCTTGATAAAATCCATAACATGGAGGAACAACTAAAGAGGGTTTCAGGCTCGCGGCCTCCTCCTCCTCCTCCTCAAATCAATCCTCTTCAGGCTTTCATGAACAACATAACTAAGATGGAGAGAGATTGGAAGGAAAGGAGAGATGATAATAGCATCAACAATGCATGTGAGCAAGATGATTTTCTCAGTTTTAATGATCAAGTGGACGTCGTCCGCCCTCCACCCATTCACCCTATTCATCCATGTGGCCCTCCGCCTCCACATCCACCTTCATATACGCCAAACCCTATACATCAATATACACCTACATCACCCATCAATACGCCTCCACCACGGCATCCACTTGAATTTAATGATTATGAAGAGTTGGAGACGGCACAAAATGAAGACTGTCAAGAGGCACCCACTCCGAGTTTTCTCCGCTTCCCTCTACCTCCATTACGAGAAGAACCCCCTACTCAGGATGATGCCACCATCCCCAATCCCGTTTACAAAACCAATTGGTGTTACGGTGATGGGTCGATTCTTCAATCACCCACACCGGCGCACCATGACCCTTCTTCCATCCTTAAACCGCTCGCCCCCTTAAAATTTGATGTTTCACTCGAATCAAACCTTCCACCATTATTACCCCTCCAAACACGCCCTCAACAACCACACCATCAGCTTCTACCGAACCTCCCGCCAAACCTTGTTCTCAACCAATCAACCCTTCATCGCCGCCACCTCAGCCCTCCATTATCCCCATGACCCAAAAGTCAATCCTTCCTAACCCTCCACTTAACCCTTTACCTAAACACGTGGCTAATCCTGAGCAAGATCCATTTATTGTTGCACTTGAGCCAACCCCGTTCGCTTCCGAGCAAGGGGAGAAGCCCAATGTGCTTGAACCTCCGCTTCCACTTACCCTTCCTCCAACGATACCTTTCATTAAACCCTCATCATCTGTTGAGACTACCACCTCCACCTTGTCTTCCATCACCCCTCAGAGTGGGTGTGTTTCTATGAGTGTATGTGCCAAGGATAATATTCAAGAGCCGGGTAAGAAGGATTTGGTCACGGCTATGCTTGTCAAAAGTCAAGATTTTGTTTGTCGGATGCCGATCTACGTTCTTGTGCCAGTCATTATTGAAAGATCTCTATCAAAACTCACCATACAAGAATGTCAAGAATTGATGCCGTGGCGGCCTAAGGCCAAGATTGTCAAGGTTATGCTACTCATTGGTCGTGCTGTCTTTGATGCTCGCATTACCCCTCATTCCGTCATTATACAACTTCCTCATCAAGAGAATGGGCCATCCTCCAATCTTGTGATGACACATTCCATTTCCAAGGAGGTGATGAAGTCCATGTTCAAGGGCCAGGCCGGGCATCCTTTTCTAGAACTCTTGAATGCTATGATTCTTCCATCTACACTTCCTTGCAAGGGGAGAATGCCCATTTTACCCAATATCTTTCACGAAAACATTCCAAGAGCCTTGAGCATTACAAAGCTTCCCATGTTGAAATTCTGACTCCCTCATATCGATTATCCTCTCCTTATAAGGGAGCCACTTTTCAAGAAGCCAAACTTATTTCGTGGCTAAGCAATCATTGATACTTCATCTAATGAGACCACTTGGGCATTAATTCCACTTCTTGAGCCGTTTGGCCAACCACATTATTTGCCATGGAGGGATGGACATTCTTTTAATGAAGGGCCTTCTACCAATTCATTCACTCTTTATTCTATCTTGTCCACATTTTTATTAACCATTAATTTCTCCATATGGGACACTCATGGGGTGAGAAGGAGACTTTCTTCCTTGCACTCCTTGCATCCCTTGCATTCCATGCATTCCTCGCATTCATTACATTTCATGCATTTGCATTCTTTCTTTCCCAGGTTTTCGAAACCATATCTTCCCCGTCTCCCAGGGCCTCCAGATCCTTTCCCTGCTGATTTACCTTCCTCCCCGAAATTTTTGGATTCTCCATGCCTTTTCCTTGGGCATCGCGTCCCATGGTATCTTCCTCCACCGAAACCTCCAGATTTTCTATCTCTTCACCCAGGGCATCGTGTCCCCACTCATTCTATCCCTCCGGACTACTCCTCTCATTCTCTATCTCTTCTCCCGGGACATTGCGTCCCCTCCTATTTGATTCCCTCGGAACCTCCAGATTCTTCCTCTCACCATGATTCTTGTTCTCCTCCTCCAGAACCCCCGAACCTCCTTTCTTTCCTCAGATTTATTTTCCTACTTCTCCGGGACATCGCGTCCTTTGTTCATTTCCTCATTTTGAATCACCCCTTTTCATACCTTTTCACAGGCGCATCCCTCGCCATTTTCTCCCTTCGGAACCTTTGGATTCTCACTCACATCATGAGTCTCCTCCCTTACCTCTGGACCCTTCGGACCCGCCTCTCTCGATCTACCAATTTCTTCTCTTGATTCCTCTCGATCCCGATTCCAACCCTACTTCTCCCACATCCACTACTCTGGGAATCTACCCATTCTCCCACTGCTTTCGAGGCTTTAGTCCTCACTCCTCCCACTAATTCTATTTTCCTTCTGTAGACCTTTCATGTGATCAAGGTCTCTGCACCTTAGTGAGGGAGTTCTAGCCCTCACCTCTTTTTCTTTTCTCCTTATTCGTCTAAGTCTGGTCCAGGCACCACTCCCTCTTGTTGAGACACTTCAAATCCTTGCCTCTTACATTATGAGGACAAATCCCATGTTGATCAACATCGCCTCCGACAACAGCTTCTGCAATAAGGTCGCAAGGTAACGTATTTGCGTCTGTGTGCATTATTCTCATTCATCTTCACTCATGGTTGTTGACACCCGTTTTATGACCAATGAGTTAGGTCATCTCCTTATCTATTTTTAATGATGTCCCGAGTTGTTCACCGGTTATTGGGCCATTTTTGGTCACTTTTAGGGTTATTTTTATGGGTCACTCTCCCTGGTTGGACTCGGTTCCTTTTTTTTGACATTTGGACCTATTTGGGCTGAGATAAGGGCTAATAAGGGTTTTATTATGAATTTATACGAAGATTTATTGGCCTTTATCTCTTTTGCCATGCCTATCAACTCATGCGATCTATCGCACGGCCGTTAGGGGCTCTCTAGCGGTCCTTTGCTAGACCGCTAGGCATATAGAGAGTCTTGTTGGGTTTCTTTGGTCTTATCTTTTTCTGGACGACTAAGCCATGCGGTCTATCAGTCGACCATTTATAGAGCCTTGCGGTCTATCGCAAGACCATTAGGAGAGACAGAGAGTCCTGCTCTGACTATTCTTCCTATCTTCGGCCGTGGACGAACTAGAGTCCTTGATTTATTGATTTTCTCTAGATAGAGACTCTCAAAAGCTTCAGTTTGTTTCCCTAGACTCTTGGGAGTATTATCTTCGAGATTTATCTAAGTCTAGCCCTATGTTTATGTTATTATCCCTCCAACTCGACCTAAGGTTTTGGGAGTCTATAAATAGAACCCTTGACTTCATGGCTTGAGAGAGGAGATTTATGGAGTTCGCATCGAAGTGCTGCTACATCCTGGAGCAAGTACCAACCAAGGAGAAGTCCTTTCTACGTCCTTAAGGCTTCTGGTCCAGGGAGTATTGAGTTCCATTGGTTTAGTTTGTGTCTTTCTTTCTTAGTTTTATCCCTTCCCTTTGCATTATCATAGCATATTCCTTCTTCCTCTTCCACGTTCTTCTGCATTCAACTCACGTTTTAAACATCCTCCTAATCTTTTCCACGCCCCACAGGGGTTAAAAATCACCAATACCCTAGGTATTCACCCTTCCTTTTATGCATCTTAGCTTAATTGCACTATAGATACTACACGAGTCGAAGGGCTTATTGGGTTATTTTTCTTCGTGTCTACATTCTCTTGCACGTTTACAGAGCTCATTGCACGAGGCCCAGCTCTTCTAGCCGGCCAGGAGGGGTGGAGATTCAAGTTCCACGTTTCTATTATGGTGCGCCTAGCGGCTATTTTGAAGACCGTTTGGGGATATCAGGCGGTCTATCGCAGGACCGTTTGCTTTCGCTTTATGGTCGTCTGAAGACCGATTTCCGTCGCAGCGCCTGGTTTCTTTCTCCCGTGGGTGGGCGGCTTTACTCGACTCTTTCAAAGGTACATAGTGTGCCTTTACTGCATTGTTTACCTTGGTGGCGATCACATCTATCTTCCTTCTTTGGGTATTTGTCATTTAGTTCATCATTTCTTCTATCTCTTTCTTACTTTTAGTTGCTCCACACCCACAGTGTGTGTTTTCCTTTTATCCCTTTGCTCCACGTCTCGACATGTGTTTTCCTTTATTTCTGCAATGTTAAGATGACATGCCTACGAATTTCATGCTTGGTATTGAGTGCTTGAGTTAGTGCATCACTTGCTTACACCATATTGACATATCATTACACCATATTCATATATCAACACACCATCACAAAAATATCAACAACCTCTATTTTTTGGCGATCACTGTGGGACATCTAGTTCCAATCGTGCTGAGCTACTGTTTAACATGCTGTTCTTTGTTGATCTTAGTTGCCCTTATGTTTTTCTCGATTTTCCCATCTATTCCCTGTTGTTTTCTACTCTTTGGTTCCCTAGCGGTCTCCTCCTTTGCCATGTCTGGCCTAAAAGCGGTCTAGCGATAGACCGTCTTATCTGTTAACGGTCTCCCATAAGACCGTTTCTCTAGTTATAAGTACGCATCCCGAGGTTACTATTGTTTCTACAGTTTCTGGCTATGTTTATTACTCGGGTGCTATCTGATCTCCTCCTTTTGTTGTGACATATATTCACATCATTATTTGCATATTGTTTGCTAGTTTTTAAGCTAGAAGTTGCATGCACTCCGGTGCACATAGGATCATTCATATTTCATATCATAGTTACATTCCCACCTTAGTGTGTGATCCTCCCACCTCCATATTCCTTGGGGTTGACTAGGTGACTGCATCAGGGACCTCCATAAGTCCCTGTGAGCCGTGGATTCCCACACAGACGTTGGGCCGGTTGTATCTTTGCCACCCCGTGTCTACGTTGCATAAGCAAGGGAGAGTTTACACCTGGAGTTACCCAAGTTCCCAATATCCTTCCCATTAAGAGCCTATTGTTGGAGAGGACATTTTAATTGAAATTACTAAGGTTCTAAATGAAGAGATAAATAAAATTTGTGCATCATCATAACTTAGTTGACTTTGGTTGCCTTTCATCCCTTTCTCATTTTCATAAGATTGAAGTCATCTTGTCTAGTTACTCATTTGTGGTTGTTTGTGTTTTGTTGTTAAGGTGTCTATGGACATGCAAAACTGCACTACCGTATGTCCCAACTAGTCCAGCATCAACAACAACGTCAACTTAAGAGACTGTGAAGAAGGGAGGGCCATCCGGACTCTCTGAACACACACACATTGCCGTGAAGTCGCCTCCGGAGTCACGGCAGTGAAGAGAAATCGACCACCAAGAGCCCCATAATTCATGGGCCTCGAAGAAAATTAAATGGGTCACAACTCGTGCTCACAACGGGCTCAGAATTGCCCATTTAGCCCTTCAGCAGCATGCTCCTGGCCCTTCAGCAGCACGCTCTCTTGGCCCTTTAGTGGCACGCCCCTAGAGCCCTCCAGCGGCACGCCCCTAGTGGCCTTCAGCGGCACACTCTCCTGGCCGTTCAACGGCACGCCCTTGGGCCCTTCAACGGCACACCGTGAGGCCCCCCTCAGTGGCACGCCCCTAGTGGTCTTCAACGGCACGCCCTCCGGGACGTTCAACAGCACGCGTTGAAGCCCCCCTCAGCGGCACACCTGCGAGGCCATCTAGCGGCACGCCTTCCCCAGCCCGCAGCGGCACAGCGTTCGGCCCATCCACGTCGGTCAACGCTCGTAGCCCTCGGCCCGCAGCGAAGGCATGGCAAGCCCATACCTGGACCTTGCTGGGGTGTCCTCGCCCCACCTACTCCCATCTTCGACAATCATCGGCCTGACCAGGGGTATAAGAACCCCTCGCTCCGATGATAAAAGACACACAGGAAGACCACACCATACACCCAGAGAAGGAAGAGGCAGACAGAAGATGGGAGAAGAGAGAAGAGGAAGAAGGAGAGCCCCATCCGCCCAAGCTCGGCAAGCCCAGGGAGCTCCAGGGAAGAAAAGGCCAGAAAGAGAGGAAGAGAGTAAGAAAAGAGAGAGAGAGGTCCGATGTAGCGGGAGGTAGCGGGGGAAGAGAAGGGAGCCGTCGCCCCTGCTCGGCCCCGGCTCTCTCCTCACCCCTTCTTTCCTTTTTTTTTATCTTCTTGTTCCTCTTCTCATCCCTTTGGTAGCTTGTTTCAGACATACTCTGTAACGCTTGACCCTTGGCCAACCATGGTCGTTTTCTATCATGAATAAAAGATGCCCCTCTGCTGGGTTTCATGTCATTCTCGTTGGTTTCTTCTTATGATATGTTTTGCCACTTGCTTCTCCCCTTTCTCTGGTGTTCTTGCTCCTTATGTTAATCTCCTTCCCTGATGCTGGCCTGTCCGGTCTAATGTACAACGTCTTGGTGTAGCGCCATCCAGAGGGGTCCTTTGATAGTGGCTTCCTGTATGGGCTTCTCCCCCTGTGAGTCCGACTCCAGAGCATGCCATTTAGCTCAATAGAGTGTCCCCACCCCCGTAGAGGAGATGTGCCCTCCTTCTAGGTCGCTTGAGCCCCTGCTTCCTTAACATTCTTGATCTTCTTCCCCCCTGGTCAGTTAATGCACCCCTGGGCTTAAACCTAACCCATTGTGCCAACAGCTTCCTCTCATTGGTAGGCCAACCCATACCCTCCACCGCTATAGCTTCAAGCCCCTTGTCCGTTGCATCCTTTGCCCTTCTAGCCCGATGCAGTCCATCCCCAGCTAGCCCGGCACAGTCCCTCATCCGTTGGCCGGTGCATTCTCTGATCGTCCCTGCCCGGCACACCCCAGGCCCTCCCAGGCCGGCACACTCTAGCCAGCCCCATCCGGTACACCTTCCAGCCCGGCACGGCTTACCAGCCCCTCTAGCCGGTGCACCCTCTAACCCTTCTAGCCCGGCACGCTCTTGGAGCCCTCTTGCCCGGCACGGTTGCCATATCCTCCTACCCAGTGCACTCCCAGTCTGTCTTATCCGGGTCTCCCGCTCGTTGATTTCTCTGAGGTTTTCCGAAGTTTCATCAAAGGTGCTGCCGCCTTTAGGCGCCCACCCCCAATTGACGGGTTCCGCCACTCCTTGTGGGCGCGTTCCCATTATCTCCCTTACGCTCGGGTCAAGGGGAGATGCTGTCGAATTTTTGGTAGAAATGATAATAATGTGTTTAAAAGGCAAAGGGAAGTAATGAACGAACGGAACGATCGGCTATAGAACACTCTAACCGAAATAAGGCACTACGGACAACATGAGAAGAATTGGAGTAAATGACTTGGTGGTAAATTAAACGCTCAATCCGTAAGGGAAAGGTTGGGGGTAGAGGGAGAAAAGATTTGTACAATACTATATAAAGATCAAGGAAAAGAAGAAAAGAAAAGCCTTAAAATAAGTAAAGGAGGAGTGGGCCTTCGCCGGCATGTCTATTCCAGCCTTCGCCGGTACACCTTATCAACCCTCCACGGCACACTCCCTTACTTCCTTGAACCCCCAGCGGCATGCTCGGCATGCCTTTCCTCGGTAACCCGGCGCCTTTGTGCACCGACCCCGGCCTAGCCCGGTGCATATGTGCACAGACCTTATTCTCCACGTGCATAGTCCTCGTGACCTGCACTGACTCCCAGCCCAGGGCCGCACTGACTTCAGCCCACAGGCCGTATAGACTTTGCCCCTCTATAGCCCAATGCCGCACTGACTTCAGCCTGCAGACCGTACAGACTTCGCCCCTCTACAGCCCAAGGTTGCACCGACTTCAGCCCGCAGGCCGTACATACTTCGCCCCTCTACAGCCCAAGGCCGCACCGACTTCAGCCCGCAGGCCGTACAGACTTTGCCCCTCTATAGCCCAAGGCCGCACCGACTTCAGCCCACAAGCCGAACATACTTTGCCCCTCTACAGCCCAAGGCCGCACCGACTTCAGCCCGCAGGCTGTACAGACTTTGCCCCTCTCCAGCCCAATGCTGCACCGACTTCAGCCCGCAGGCCATACAGACTTTGCCCCACTTCTAGCCCAGGGCCGCACCGACTTCAGCCCGCAGGCCGTACAGAGTTTGCCCCTCTACAGCCCAAGGCCGCACCGACTTCAGCCCGCAGGCCGTACAAACTTTGCCCCACTACCGCCCAAGGCCGCACTGACTTCAGCCTGCAGGCCGTACAGACTTCGCCCCTCTACAGCCCAAGGCCGCACCAACTTCAGCCCGCAGACCGTACAGACTTTGCCCCTCTACAGACTTTGCCCCTCTACAGCCCAAGGCCGCACCGACTTCAGCCCGCATACCGTACAGACTTTGCCCTTCTACAGCCCAGGGCCGCACCGACTTCAGCCTGCAGGCCGTACAGACTTTGCCTCTCTACAGCCCAAGGCCGCACTGACTTTAGCCCGTAGGTTGTACAGACTTTGCCCCTCTCCAGCCCAAGGCTGCACCGACTTCAGCCCGCAGGCCGTACAGACTTTGCCCCTCTCCAGCCCAGGGCCGCACCGACTTCAGCCTGCAGGCCGTACAGACTTTTCCTCTCTACAGCCCAAGGCCGCACCGACTTCAGCCCGCAGGCCGTACATACTTTGCCCCTCTACAGCCCAAGGCCGCACTGACTTCAGCCTGCAGGCCGTACAGACTTCGCCCCTCTACAGCCCAAGGATGCACCGACTTCAGCCAGCAGGCCGTACAGACTTCGCCCCTCTACAGCCCAAGGCCACACCGACTTCAGCCCGCAGGCCGTACAGACTTCGCCCCTCTACAGCCCAAGGCCGCACCGACTTCAGCACGCAGGCCATACAGACTTTGCCCCTCTACAGCCCAAGGACGCACCGACTTCAGCGCGCAGGCCGCACAGACTTTGCCCCTCTACAGCCCAGGGCCGCATCGACTTCAGCCCGCAGGCCGTACAGACATTGCCCCTCTACAGCCAAAGGCCGCAACGACTTCAGCCCGCAGGCCGTACAGACTTTGCCCCTCTCCAACCCAAAGTTGCACTGACCTCAGCCCACAAGCCGTACAGACTTTAACCCGCAGGCCGTACAGACTTTACCCCACGGCCGTACAGACTTTGCCCCGCGGCCGTACAGACCTTGCCCTTCTACAGCCTAGAACTGCACCGACTTCAGCCTGTTGGCCATACAGACTTTGCCCCGTAGGCCGTACAGACTTTGCCCCGCAGCCGTACAGACCTTGCCCCTCTACAGCCTAAAGCTGCACCGACTTCAACGCGCAGGCTGTACAGACTTTGCCCCGCTACCGTACACACCTTGCCCCTCTACAGCCCGAAGCTGTACCGACTTCAGCCCGCAGGCTGTATAGAATTTGCCCCGCGGCCTTACAGGCCTTGCCCCTCTACAGCCCAAAGCTGCACCGACTTCAGCCCGCAGGCCGTACAGACCTTGCCCCCCGGCCGTACAGATTTTGCCCCTCTACAGCCCAAAGCTGCACCGACTTCAGCCCGCAGGCTGCACCGACCTGCTGTCGGCCCAGACTTGCACCGATCTACCTTCAGCCTTGGCACACCCTGCACCGACCTAGCCCAATCTCTATCCGGCGCACCCTTTGATACCCTCACCGGCACGCCTTCAGCCGCCCTTGCCCGGCGCACTCTCTATGCTGCTTTCACCGACACGCTGCCTACGACCTTCACCGGCACGCCCCTTCAGTCCCCTTTTGGCCCTTCAGCGGTCCACTCCCCCCCAGAAGTATATGTGTAATATATAATATATAATAATAAAAATAACAGTAATAAATCAATAAAAATTACGATGACTAAATAAATTTGGATATATATATATATAATAAACAAAAATTGTGAAATAATAATAATGGTGTAAGAAATTTCTAATAATAATAATAATAAACAGCATGGATAAATCATTCAGGAAAAATACACAAAAGGGAAATAAGCAATAAGAAAGAATGCATGTATATAATTAGGAGCCCAGATAAAAGAAACGATAAAGTCTATATTACAGCCTGTCTCTCCTGTGACATGGCGCTGAAGGGAATAATAATGCTGCCCCTGCAGGTCGGGCCTGAGTCACGGGGATTGCCTCAGCACGGCCATGACCCAACCTCGCATCGGGCCGACATTCTAATTAGACCGGACCCGTTTCTCAAGACCGGACCCTTTTCGAGCCGTTATTGAAATTGCCGCGCGGTCGGCAGACATTTGAACGGATTCATCCCGACTTCCACCGCGTTTCTATTACGGACCCTCGTCTGAACATGAAAAAGGTCCACGAGTGACCAATATTACCTGTGGCCCGTATCCCGATGCAGATCTCAATGTGATTTATTCCTGTTTCTTTCTCGCGCAGTTAGTATTAGTCCTTTCGGCCGCAGGGCCCCTAATTTCGATAATTAATCAAGGGTGTTCCCTCGTATGGGGGATGTAAATGACGTCGCGACCTTTACGGCATGACGGGATCTGGTCCCGACACTAACCACACAATCGTCTGACGAAGTCAGGTCGAGCACACCGTGGGCTCTTTGGAGCCCGAATAAGTCGTCACTCCGGTGACTAGCACGCCCACGCACTTAATAAACCATAATAAACCAGTGAACGACCGACGACAACCAATCGGTCGAGAAGTGCGTCCACAAGTCTGGCATGCCTGGTGGGACCAATCCACCCTTCATCTTTTTGCCGAAACTAGGGGCCATGTGGCTCCCTTCTTGTAATACTAATTGCGCTACTTTTCCGAATGCAGGAAAATCGCATTATGGTGCCAACAATGGCCGTCACTTGCGGCCCTCAAGTCATCGAGAACCATGTTCGGGGCGGCTATCTCGTGGTCCCCCTCAGCTTCGAGAGCTTCCCTCCCACGGTGGGCTTCCCCAACTTCCTTGGGGTGGCCTTTGTCAACATACTGGACGTGAAAGCACCCGACGAGCCCCAGACCAACGCTCCCACTCCAGGGGCCACTGAAGCTGTCATTGGCCAAGCTATGGCCAAGAGCGATGACGGTGTCCCAGCAACGACGCTGAGTTGCAATGTGCACCATGTGCACCAAACCGTTGGTCCGTCTCACCAAAGATCAGCATCTTGCCGGAGGAGGCGCCGGAGGAGGCGCCGGAGGAACAACATCGGCGTCGTCTCAGGGCACCGCATATCCAGCTCCGAGAAATCCATGGCCGTCGGGACCATCCGGGTCAACCTCGATGGGCAGAGGTCCCAGGTGATACCGGACCGTATCGTCCCGACCATCCCAGTCCATAACTCCTTCCAAGGGCTGGAGAGGCTAAAAGAGAAGGTGACACCCGCTGTTCCGACCGTGGCACCGAAGACTACACTGGCTCACATGCCGGCCAAATTGAAACAAGTCTGGGTCCCCAAGGAGGCCCAGCCCACTGCACCTGCCCAGGCGGGACCTAGCACTTTCCGCCCGAGGAGGGCCCGAAAAGATGAGAGGGTCGAGGTGACGACCCCGACTTACCAACCAGCACCTGTTATGCCGGTACCGCCCAAGAATGCCCGCCGCCATCGCCGTGGGCACCGACATAATGCTGCCCGCCTGGAACCCAGGGTTTACTCCCCTCCTGTCATTGCCATCTGCACACAACCACCGGTCACTCTCCCTGACCAGGAGTGGGAAGGGATCGAGCAGGCCGTGAGAAACTACCTTCGGGGCCCAGGTAGTACTCCTTTGGGTCGCCAGCGACTGCTGGGGGCAGTGGCCTATGCTTTCCAGAAAGAAGAAGCCCGACCCGCACCCAGTGCGGAGTCGAGGAATCGGTCGGAGGAGCCGCGCCAGTCCCCTCTTCGGGAGGAAGCGCCACCCCGATGGTCGGTCTTCGACAGGTTGATATTCCCGAGGAGGTCATCCCGGAGGATGATGAAGAGAAATAAAAACTGGAGAGTCTTCACCTGCAATATGGCGTGAGTTTTTGGTCGGTACGGGGCCCTACCCACCGACCCTGAAGAAGTGGCCAGACTCGCCGCTAGGCCGGGGCCTCTCACTAGAAGGGGAAGAGCGGCAGGCGAAGCGGCACAGATAGGCGCCAAAGAAACCTTTCACGAAGAACCTCCTGCGGCCCTCACGGCCAATGTAGTCACCACCGGCGACACGAGCGGCGGACCCTCCACATCATCCGAGGACGCCCCGACCGAAGAGACAGGGGGCATGCCTAGTCTCCCCACAACCGACCCAGCAATGTTGTACATGATGCAACGATTCCAGCAAGAGATTGAGTTGCTGAAGAAGCAACTGAATGAGCAGGACGCACAACCCTAGGCGTCCAGACAGACCGAGGTTCTGTTAGAAGCACCCGCGGGCAATAGACAATCTTCAGAAGCAACTCTGCAAGCTGAGACCTCCCCAGCAACTCCCGGCCTCCCTGGGGGCATGCCCCCACAACTAGCACAGTACACGGCACCGGCCCCGCTGCAAGCCCCGCCTTCTCAAGGGTCCCCCATGGCCCCCCAGGCGACTGTGCTGACTACCCCGAGTGCGCAGCCCACCCATTTCTATCCAAGTGCGGTTGACCCAACAACAGTCAGCCGGTTGATGCTTGAACAAATGATAGACATGAAGTTAGCAGAGAAAGGCGACGGGGATCAGATGCCGTTCGACGTCTACCGGGTGCTCTATCCAGCCCATTATGCCTCGAAGAAGCTGCCGGTTGGCGTCACCAAGCCACCGAAACTCGAAAAGTTTAATGGGCAGGGGTCTCCCAGGAGCATGTTGCCAATTACGTGAATGCCATGGGAGACCTGGCCGCCGATGAGGCCTACCTCCTGAAGTTTTTCAGCTCGACACTCATTGGGCTTGCCTTTGAGTGGTACTCCCGTCTGCCGCCCGGGTCTGTTGCTGATTGGCCTAACATGCAGAAAAAGTTCAAAGAAAGATTCTACGTTGCTGAACGGGAGGTCACTGTGGCAGAGCTCTATGCCACAAGGCATAAGAATGATGAGTCAGCTCTCGACTACATCAAAAGATGGAGGAACCTCAGTATGAGGTGCAGGCGCCCCCCGCATCAGGAGGACGCAGTGCAAATATGCAAACAAAATCTGAAGAAAGAAATCCTGGAAAGGATGATCGGCACTGAGGTCAAGACGTTCGACCGCCTGAATAATATAGTGGCCGAGATCGAGGCATTCCTTGCCTGATATTCTTCCGCCTCGGTTGCATCAAGTCAAAGAGCCAGGCAGGCCGAGAAGAAGCCAGCTCCCCCGGAAGTGCATACACTAGACTTCCAGACCTTCGAAAAGCAGAAGGAAAGAGCCAAAGGGATCGCCAACTCTCCCCCGCCCAGACCTACAGAATGGCGGGAGGGCCCCTCGCTCAGGGAGAAGATGAGAAACAAGCTATATTCCTTCTCCCGAGATAAGTCCCGACTCCTGTTCGAGTGGGCAACTAGCTACAACAAAATCACGTTGCCAGAACCAAAGATGCCCTGTGGCCTGAATAAGAAAGATGACCCACGCTTCTGCCTATATCACCGGATGCTTGGGCACACTGTTGAAGATTGCTACGTCTTTAAGGACGTCATTGAGTCCCTAATCAAGAACGGGGAACTAGATATGGGGTGGCATAAAGTAGACCCTCCACAGCCACATGAGTTGCCCAGCATAACCTCCACCGTCAATAAGGTGTCGTTATACCTGGAGTTGCCTAAAGAGTGGGCGGAGGCCAGCACCCGCGCCACCTATGAAACTTTTATCATGGCCCCGGCCCAAGACCAAGGGGGCTGGCAGACTATACCCAAAAAGAATAGAAGAAGATGGACCCCTCAGCCCACCCCAGAAGTTCATGTGAGGGGTGTGACACCCCGGCCAACACCGCCTCCGGTGAACCTAGTCTGGCAGGACACGGCCCCTCGACTAGTCATGAGGCGGCCGACTCACAACAAAAAGAGGCACATCCTAATGCGGGTGCACAAAGAGACCAGCCCGACAGTTGAAAGACTCCATGCTATCATTGACGGGCTTGAAGATTATGAACAGCCCGAAATCCAGCCCGTAGAGCTAAAAGAATATGTCCCCTGGGAGGAGTTCGAATCACTCGAACTGGCTCCAGGAGCGGAAGCTGAAGCAGAGAAAGAGCCTCCCCTATGGGGTGAACCTCCCCAAGAGTAGCCACTGGCTACAGCAGGAAAGAAGAAGAAGAAGAGAAGACCCAGAAACAAGAAGAAAAAAGAGGTTGTCATCGCCTACAACACTCTCACGGCGCTGTTCGACACTGCCCTCTCCCTGGAAGAAAAAGAAGAAGAGTTACCCTATGAGCCGACGGAGGTGAGCCAGGTTGAAGCGTCCACTTCCCAACACACCACCAGGTCGGGAAGGAAGTGGGGGCGCCCTCCTCAGGATAACCCCAACATCATGCTCAGGGGGGAGCAGCCATACCAGGTCCCCGAGCCCAAGGTTCGAGGCACCGAGATCCCTCCCCCGTCGGGTCTCTATCCCGAAGGATCCAGGAGCCAGGGTACCCCTTCATTCGCCAAGTTTCTGTTGGCCTGAGCAGAGAGGCAGGCACGCTCCCAAGGGTCTTCTTCGACCAAAGAAGCAAGCAATCCCCAAGCTCCACCAGCGGCGACCCCTCCTCAGGCACGGGAGAATTTGACGGCATTCCAAACTTTGACGAATTCATGCAAGAAAAAGAAGAAGCCCAGCAGGCCCCGCAGGCTCAGCAGGCTATACCAGAATCGGCAGACGAGGTATCCCCTGAGCCGAGACCCCAGCTCCAAGGTGGGGGCAGGCGTAGCAAGGCCGAAGAGATGAAGTTACTTAAGGTGCAGGCTGCCGACCGAATAATCAGACACCTCAAGAAGATCCCGGCCCGATTTACCGTATGGGAGATGCTGTCTTTAGATGAAGAAACACGGCAAGCCATCATTGCCGCACTCCAGACGCCAGCACACCTTGAAGCCTGTCTGGCAGAAATATCACCTGAAGTGGCTGTGGCTTTCACAGAAGATGACATGCTCTTGCCCACATGTAGTCATAACAGACCCCTCTACATGAAAGGGCAGCTGAATGGCCAGCCTATCAACATGGTCCTGATTGACCCAGGGGCGGCAGTGAATATACTCCCATACCAGGTGTACCAAAAGCACTACTTTGATGTACACCTGGTTGAGGTCAAGAATGTCAAGATTGCTGGTTTTAACCAGAAATGTGAGGTGCCCATGGGGGTCGCAGAATTCAACTTGACCTTTGATAATGTCACCACCAAGGTCAAGTTCCACGTCATCAACTCCAACACCTCCTATAAGGCATTGCTTGGCCGGCCCTGGTTACACCAGAACAGGATCGTGCCTTCCACCCTGCACCAATGCATCAAGTACCCTTGTGAGGGGAAGGAAGTCAGAATCTTCACCGATCTCCACCCGTTCGAGGTGTTCGAGTGTCATTTGTCAGATGCCAATCTATACTTAGAGAAAGCGAAGCAAGTTCCCCAGGCCGCCCAAGACATGGGAAAGAAGAAAGTGGAGTCGGGTGGTTGGTTTCCTCCGCCGCCCCCAGGCTATGTGGCTCCCCCACATGTACCATTCATTGCACAAGAAGGAGGGGTATTCAAGGAAGCTCCTCTCGCCATCTATTCTACACCGGGGACGTCTTGCCTCAAAGACCTACTGGAGGATGTCAGAGTCCCGCCAGGGATCATCAAGCCCATAACAGAAGTTGACTGTCAAGTAGCCGAGTAGCTGAGAACTTTCGAGGTGCCTAACCCTGAGGGGCCACCCACTATCTTTTATGTTACCGGGGAAAAGCCAGTCAGGGAAGACGATGATTGTCGATTCCCCAACGAATTGCATGACCCGCACATCCCCATCACGGGACTTCCTCACATGACTGAACGGGCAGCCAGAGTGGTCAGAAAGCAAAAGATTCCCCCCTACCAACCCTCCAGCCGAAAAGAAATGTTTGAAAGGATGTGGAACCCACCAAACCTGGATTGGCGGCTGCTGCAAATTACCAAGCACCCCGGTTTGGGCTTTTGACTAGAAGATTATTACGAAACTGATGTTATATCGGTTTTGGCCCTATCCGGTGGTGACCCCGCGGAAGCTGCAGACTTGCGGGAAGCCCGCCAAGATGTATATTCCATGCCTCCGACTGAGGAGGCGCAAGATGAAGAAGTGTTCCTTTGGAACCCTCTCCGCCACCACTGCATGGGGAAGACTTCCTCCTTTTCTGAGGTGTTGACCTCAAAGAATCACACCACCAGGGTGCCCTCACCCTGGTCTACTGGCGAAGCAAGAAGCAGTAGCATGGGCCATGCTCTGGGCTCTCCTCGATACGACCCCGTTATGTACGCCTTATACCATAGGCAGCAACGGGAGATCGAGATGTTAAAGGCACGGCTGGCTGAGTTAACCTCGCTAGTGACCGACCTGATCCAGGGCTCTCTCCGCCCGTGGGGTGGCAATGTATCTCGGCCCCGAGACACCAGTCCTGATGCCTCCGTCTGGTCGAGGAGAGAATCAAGAGATACGGCGAGCGCTTTAGCCGAGTGGCCAGCCAGGCGAGGCCCGACACTCCAAGAGAAGCTGCAGAAGCCCTACTCCTTCCCAAGAGAGAAGACTCGGGGTATCTTTGACTGGGCCTGCCATTAGGCAAGGTCTCCCTCCCGAGGTCCAAGAGGCCGCAAGATGCCCGAAGAAGTGGGGACCCACTGTTCTGTCCCTATCACCAGATACTGGGTCACGCCATTGAAGACTGCTATGTCTTCAAAGACATTGCTCAAGACCTCATTGACAGGGATGAGCTCAGAATGGGAGACTATGTGGTAGCCCCGCCGCGCCCCCACGTGACGGGCAGCCCCAGAAAAGGAGCCTATACAATATCTATTTAGTACCAGGCCCCTGAAGGTGCAGCTGTCTCGGCCCCCGCCGAGGTTGTCTACGACGAGTACACAGAGGGTCCCGAGGCGGCCCTGTGCCTTTCTACGCCAGGGAACCCCATGGACCCACCGGGTACGGCCCAGGAGGAATGCGCGGTGAGCGCATCCTCCACACCCAATCACGAGGAACGAGAAGAAGGGGATGGCGTCCTCGAGCCCGAGGATAATGCAGACCAAGACTTTGTCGATTTGTCACCGGCCCTGCCGGAGACTGAAGATGGTGGCCGGGCCACCGTCGACGAATTGATTGAGATCAACCTCGACACAGAAAGCGACCCCAGGCCGACCTTTCTGAGTGCTCTTATGCCCTCACAGGAGAGGGTACAATACATGAAGCTACTGCAAGAATTTCAGGATTGCTTTGCCTGGAACTACAAAGAAATGCCCGGACTCAGCCCTGAAGTGACCCATCACATTTTGGCCATCGATCCCAAGATGGAGCCAGTGAAGCAGTCTCCCCGGCGTATGAGGCCAGAATTGATCAACCAAATCTGCATGGAGGTTGACAAGCTCATAGATGTCGACTTCGTCGCAGAAAACCAATACACTACTTGGCTGGCCAACATCGTGCCGGTGAAGAAGAAGAATGTGCAGATCAGGATTTGTGTGGATTTCCGTGACCTGAACAAAGCCTGCCCGAAAGATGACTTCCCGGTGCCCATCACCGAAGTAATTATTGATGCGACCACTGGCCACGAGGCCCTGTCTTTTATGGATGGATCATCCGGCTACAATCAAATTTGGATAGCCGACCATGATCGGATTCATACAGCCGTGAGGTCACCAAAGGGGATATTTCACTACAAGAGGATGCCCTTCGGCCTCAAGAATGCCGACGCCACGTATCAGCAAGTGATGACCAAGATATTCGATGAGCTGCTGTATAGCAAAGTCGAATGCTACATTGATGATCTGGTTGTCAAGACCAAGCAAAGGGGCGATCATCTGAATGATCTCAGGGTCATCTTTCAGAGGCTCCGGCAGTACGGGCTGAAGATGAACCCCAAGAAGTTCACCTTCGGCATTTCAGTGGAAAGTTCCTCGGCTTCATTGTCCAGCACAGAGGGATCGAGATTGATCCCTTCTAGATAAAAGCCATCCAGGAGCTACCTCCTCCGAGGAACCTGGGGGAGCTGAGGTCTCTACAGGGCCATTTAGCTTACATCCGTAGGTTTATCTCCTACCTGTCGGGGCGTTGCCAACCCTTTCACAGGCTGATGATGAAGAATGCCCCCTTTAGCTGGGGTCACGAATGCCAGCATGCGTTCGGCCAGCTAAAAGAGTACCTAAAAACCTCGCCAGTCTTGGGGGCACCCGTCAAAGGCAGACCGCTTATTCTCTATATAGCGGCTACCGAATATTCACTGGGGGCAATGCTTGCCCAGAATAATGATGAGGGGAAGGAGCAAGCTCTCTACTACCTCAGCCGAAGATTGGTGGGAGCAGAGGCCAAGTACACCCTGATTGAGAAGATTTGCCTTGCACTAGTCTTTGCAGTCAAGAAGCTAAGGCACTATATGCTGTCCCATGAAGTGAGTTTAATATCCAGAGCCGATCCCATCAAGCACATTCTTTCCCAGCTAGTCCCGAAGGGGCGCCTTGTCAAATGGGCCGTACTGCTCATGGAGTTCGACATCACCTACGTGCCGTAGAAGGCCATTAAGGGGCAAGCCATCGCGGACTTCTTCGCAGCACACCCAGTGCCCGAAGACTCCCCGCTGGCCACTGAGCTACCCGAAGATGAAACACTGGAGGTGGACCAGATTCAACAAGCCATTTGGCAATTATACTTTGACGGGGCCTCGAGGACAGAAGCAACCCCGTCCGGACGCACCAAGATATGGGCCGGAGCCGGCATCGTCTTCAAATCTCTAGAGGGGGAGGTGGTGCACACTTCCTGCTGCATCAGCAAGCCCTACACAAATAATGAAGCAGAATATGAAGCTATGATCATTGGCCTCCAAGTGGCCCTCCAAATGGAGATCAAAATGCTTCAAGTATTCGGCGACTCGCTGCTGGTCGTCAAGCAAGTCCAGGGGCAGTTTGATGTCCGAAAACCCGAGTTGCTCTCTTACTATACCAAGGCAAAGGCGCTCATAGAGCGGTTCTATCTCGTTGAAATAGGCCATGTCGCCAGAGGAGATAATGCACAGGCCGACGCCCTAGCGAAGCTAGCAAGCTCTTTGGCAGTGCCGCCAGGTGGATCTCTCAACAACCAAATATAAATCAGCGTAGGTACCCCGCATGATAGGAGAAGACCTAGAAGAAGAAGACCTGGAGGTCGCTGTAGTAGAAGTTGCCGGGCTACCTGACTGGAGAGACCCTCTGATGCGGTGGTTCAAATACTGGCAACTACCCAAGCAGAGAGAAGAAAAGATCAAGCTAATTAGAACCAAGGACTCTTATGAGTTCCGAAATGGAATATTATTCCGAATTGTGGCCGACGCCAAACAGAAATTACTCCTCCGATGTTTGTCTATTGAAGAAGCTTGGAGGGTCTTGAAGGAAGTCCATGCTGGGACAGCTGGTGCACACCAGGCAGGACCGAAAATGAAGATTGAAATAAAGAAGCTCGGCTACTATTGGCCGGCAATGTTCGACGACTGCAGTAAATATGCTAAGTCATTTCAGAAGTGTCAGGAGCATGCCACCATACCCAGAAGACCGCCCGTGCAGCTGCATCCAACGGTGCCCAGTTGGCCGTTTGCCCAATGGGGAATAGACGTCGTGGGTCCCTTACCCGCGTCATCCGTCGGCTGTAAGTACATTTTGGCGGCAACAGATTATTTCTCCCGTTGGGCAGAGGCTATCACCCTAAGGGAGGTCATCGGGGAGATCGTGGCTAGATTTGTTCGCCGTAACATTATATTCCGGTTTGGCACGCCTGACCGGATCGTCTCAGACAACGGTAGCCACTTCCGTAACCAGAAGGTCTACCGGCTGGCGGAAAAGTACAAAATTGACTGGAGAACATCGACTCCTTACAATCCATAGGCTAATGGTCTAGCCGAAGCTTTTAATAAAACACTATGCACCCTCCAGGCCAAGATCGTTAGCTCTAACAAAAGGGACAAGGAGGAGAAGATGTACGAGGCGCTATGGGCATACCGGACCATATACAAAACCCTGACAGGCTGCTCACCTTTCTCTCTAGTATACGGTTCGGAGGCAATTGTCCCCATTGAATTGGGGATACCTTCCCTCAGGGTCGCCATTCAGCACGGCCTTGTCCATGAAGGGCAGACCAATGCCGAGCGAAGGCTCGAGGAGCTCTCCAGTTTGGAGGGGAAGCGGCTTCAGGCCCAACAGAACATTCAGATCTACCAGGCCCGGATAGCGCGTGCCTTTGACTAGCTTGTCAAGGGATGCGAATTCAAGAACGGTGACCTTGTCATGGTCAAGAGAAGAGATGTCATGGCTGCCAACCCTAAGGGTAAGCTGAAAGAAAATTGGCTCGGACCCTACGTAGTCTAAAAAGTCTACGAGGGTGGAGCTTATGTAATTGTCAACCACCGCGGGGAAGTTCAATTCCTGCCTCTTAATGGGAGACACTTGAGGTTGTACCATGCTCCAGCACCCCCATTCAATCAATAATATTATCCTGCGCCCGATTTTTGGCGAATTTGCACGATTACTGCCCGAACGACTTGATCGTTATCCACGTCTTTGAAAAGGAGAGGGAAAAGAAGAAAAAAAAAGAAAAAAGAAGAGAGAAAAAGAGAGAGAAAAAGAAAAAAAGGGAAGCAAGAAAAAAAGAAAAAAAAGAAAAAGAGAAGAGAAAGAAAAAAAAAGAGAAGAAAAGAGAAGAAAAGGGAAAAGGAGGAGACGGTTCCCCTCATTTCGAACCATCGCCCCGTATCAGCGGGGATGCCAAGAACTAAACAAACTCTTCTCTCCGTCCTCCCCAGGTGGTGAGTATCCCTTTGGCTTTGACCTCCCATCTAGGTCATTGACTAAACAAACTCTTCTCTCCGTCCTCCCCGGGCGGTGAGTATCACTTTGGCTTGGACCTCCCATCCAGGTCATTGACTAAACAAACTCTTCTCTCCGTCCTCCCCGGGCGGTGGGTATCCCTTTGGCTTGGACCTCCCATCCGGGCCATTGACTAAACAAACTCTTCTATCCGTCTCCTTCGGGCGGTGAATATTCCCTTTGGTTTGGACCTCCCGTCCGGGCCATTGACTAAACAAACTCTTCTCTCCGTCTCCTTCGAACGGTGAATATTCCCTTTGGTTTGGACCTCCCGTCCGGGCCATCGACTAAACAAACTCTTCTCTCAGTCTCCTTCGGGCGGTGAATATTCCCTTTGGTTTGGACCTCCCATCTGGGTCGTTGGTTAGGCAAATTCTCGTTCGCCACCCCTCCGAGCGACGAGAGGCCCAGTCTCCTCCGCCTGAGGCCAGTGCGAAGTTCTGACATTGGGAAAGGCCGGTGGTCCACCCGTTTGGCATGGTGGAGTGGTCCCCTCGTTCTCCCCCTGGGAGAGCGAGCACTTTCCCATGCCCCACATGGGTCCCTACTTGGTTCTTCGAGAGCGGACTACCGCAAGGACGTACACTCTACCGGTGTGTGCCGATAAAAATGATAAAAAGGAAGAAGAGAAAGAAAGGGGAGCAGAGGAAGAAGAAAAAGAAAAAAAAGAAGATCCCCCTAGAGCGAATGCCACGCACACTGAAAGGACACGGGAAATTGTAAATGTTCTGTTCCATTCAAAAAGGATTAAATGACATGTGTTTCAGGGCATACCCCTGTGTTACATTTCAAAAAGAATAAAAAGAGGGGAGCTAAGGGGTGCCACGCTCAATCGACGCACATGAAGATGTCTTCAAGAGGGAGGATTCCGACGTAAGGAAACTTTGTCATGTCACGCAGTCGGCCCTTCCGTTCTTCGAGTCGGGCAAGGTCGGTCTCCATGGACGCCATCTCTGCCTGGGCGACAGCAAGTGCCTCACCTTCTTTCTCAACTACCTCCCCAGCTCGGGCAAGGTTGGACCTGGCGGCGGCAAGGTAGGCCTCCAGCTTCGTGATCCGGTTCTTGAGGGAGCAAACATCACCCTGGCCTTCCTCCATGGCCTTCCCGTGCTGCTCTTCATCATCGCGCCGTGCCTCCAGAATTTGCAAATATTTGTCTGCCTGGGCATCGAGAGCAGCGCGCTCACCGGGAGCTTGAGTCTCGAGGAACTCGTGACGCTTAACATACTTCAGCAGCAATAAAACCCGCCATGACCATTCCTCGAGTGGGAAGCCCAACACTTGCTGTGCCCCAGTCAGCTGCGTCACTATACTCTGCACCTCCCGATATGACAAGGAAAGAATGGCGAAGAGCATTATCTGTAATGTCATAAACATCTGTCGGACCGGTGCGCCTGACGAGGTATGGCTGACCGAGGGCACAGTTGGAGGGACAAAATCTACAGAGCTGTCCACCTCGGCCCACAAATTAGCGTCCACTGTGACCTGTGGATTCCTTTAAAGTCCACGCTTTGGGGTTAGGTTAAAAAGGAAGGGAAAAGGGAAACATTAAATAAGGGTGGAGATGAAACAATGCACGAGGTGCACAAGGGGAGTGTGTGATCGCCAGAGGGTTTACCTCAATAAAAAAAAGAATAAGATCGCATGTACCTGGTGAAAGATGGGATGCGGGATGAATGTGGATCTCCTCCTCCAACTCCAATCGGCCGGCCGACGAAGTGGGTTTTCTTGATTGATTACCTTGTAAGAAAGACAATGAAAGACAAGCAAAAGAAAGGGGATCAGCCAAAGTGCAGTAGTATCAGTCAAGAACCAACATAAAAATGATGAAAAGACATCAACATGCGCACCTTCTTTTTTTGTTTTCTTTTTAAAACCCCTAGCAGAGAACTAGGGAAGGAGCTAATATGCTAGATGTAGTAAAAGAACTGACGACAGGAGATAGTGATGATGACAAGAATATGATGAACAACAAACAAGCTATATATATGTATCGCCCTGCTCTCCCTGACGAGAGTAAAGGGAACCAGAGAGACGCTGGACGGATGCAGAGGGATGAAGAAAATCAATGCTCGAATGAGGAAGCTCTGCGCGCTTGAATACTTTTAAAAAAATCTTCAACCTTTTGAGTTGTTGTTGTTGTTAACCTCTTACACGATCAAACCAGATTTTCCTTTATAGTGTCAATCGGATGTGATCAAACAAGGGAATTGATAAGAACGGGTAATGAGGCATCCAAGGAAGGATTAAGATCGAGCAAGAGTCCAAAGACAGCAGGGAACTGTGAGGAAAAGATGGAAAAAGGAAGGACTCTGGAGTGAAACACGCCTTAATACAGGGCGTCTTTTATGAATTGACGACCTTCACAGAGACGTTTCTTGAAACACGACCTAGGAAAGGGCGTTTCTTCCTGGATTTAATTTTGGAAATGAAACCTTGCCTTGTTTGAAAACTGAGATAACACGCCTGAGATAACGGCGTTAATTAAAATCACGCCCTGAGAAAAGGCGTTACTCACAAAATGCCTTTTATTTTGAAAATAGATAATTCCAGAAATTAAGGGATAACACCAGGAATTGACGCCCTCACTTACGGTCGTCCTTTCTTTGAAAACGCCCTACAACAGGTCGTTATTTTTGAAATTAACGCCCTTAATCAAGTCGTGACTCACAAAAATACAGGAAAAATGCAGAAAAACTCACAAAAATAGAAAAACTTCATGTTATAGGAATATTGAAGTCCACTTGGGGCATTTATATAATAACATGAGATTTGATCAACAAAACGTCAATTTTGGCGTGTCTACAGCTGCCCCGCCTTGGCGTCTGCTTTGCAAGGGAGTGAGACGGAAATGGAGCGAAGTGTAATGAAAGGAATGAAGTGGAACGAACTGATAAGGAGACGCCAAGGTGTGATGTGACACGCCTCAGACACTAAGCATTGGAAATCTTTCCAAGATTCTGAATGAAACAACTCTGAGTGGTTCCAAGGAAACAATCGATTTGTTGGATAAAAGGAGGTTAAACTAAGTAATAAAGGGTGTGCGCGTGGGCACGACAGGGAAAGACCATTGGAGAGCGATTACCAGCCAATGTGGACGTGCTGCAACCAAGGTAAATTTTGCAGAAAAGTAAAGAGAATTGGGATAAAGATCCAACAAAAGGAACACTTTCAAGGAATCAGCCTGAATGGCTTCAAATAGAACGAAGTACTTGATTTAAAGTGGAATATCTCATGTCAATTCAATCGAGAGCGAGTGAACTTCATTATTGCCATAATATGAAGATTTTCAGCATGAAACTCAAAGTCCTACATGATGCATGCTGGGCTAAAAGAAAAGGTTAAAACAAATTAAAAAATAGAAAATAATCAAGGATAATATTGCTAAGCTGTTTAGGTCTGGTCAAGAATCCATATCTCTGAGCTGACACCAAGCCGAAGCCCGTTTGTCCACGTATCAACTCAGAAAGTGGAACCATCGTCCCAAACTTTTAACAGCTCGACGGCCTATCCGTGTGATCAAGATTTTCCTGAAATCGTCATCGTTTTGATGAAGGGGAACTCAAATTTCAAGTTCATCAGAACCACAAGGTCCTTGACATAATATAATAGCGTAGATATCATATAGTAACAATGCTTACAAGAAACAGATACAAGGTGACACGATGTTACTCCCATGAGTGGTCCAAACGCCTCGAATCCTGCAAACTTCTACACTTGAAACTTATTAGCCTTTTTCCATCAATTCAGAACATGACATGATCATAAGTGCTTAATCATAGACAATTTCATCAAAATAATAGCACTTAAGTTCATTAAAGCGTCAAAGCATGAAGAGGTCAAAATTCGTAATCCAATAAAACACGCCTAAGAATAGGGCGTTAACAGCATGAAAGCGCCTGACCATAGGTCGTTAATTGTTAAAACACGTCCTACTCAAAGGCGTCACCAAGAAGGGAAGCTTAGAAGAAACACGACCTCATCAATACACGACCATGCCAAATGTCGTCTCATCAAAAAAATACGCCCTTTCATAGGGCGTAACCAACAGAGAAAGCTTGGAAGAAACATGACTTTATCAAAGGCGTTACATTAAACACGACCATGCCAAGGTCGTTAAATCAAAAATACACGCCCTTACACAAGGCGTGAATTAGCCCGATCCTCCGTTTCTAAATCAAGAACAGAGTCCTTAACCCAATCAAACTTCTATCTTCCAACAGCCTTACAATTCTCTAAATCTCTATTAATAGGAGGCCCTCCTTCAACATAATCAACCAAAACCCTGCAGCCGTCGAAACTCTCTGTTCTTGTTCTTCTTCTTCTTCATCTGCTCTGCAGGTTGCACCGTCCAAGCTTCTCCTGACGATGGACAGGGCACTGAAAAGGCCAAAATTCTCAACTCCCAGGATTAACGATATCCAAGGTCATATAAGCAACAGGATATGCATGAATCAGGTTAGTTTCAACTTTCTTTATTGTGCGTACTGTTCTGGCGAACTGCTCACATGCTTATTTCTTTGTTACTGAACATGTCATATGCTCATGTACCTCTTCTTTTTGTTTTCTTCCTCTCTTCTCACAGGAGTACCCAAATCTTCCAGGGGCTAGAAGATATGTCCAAATCAAATGGTTGCCCCTCATCCTCTCCAAATTCACATCAGACATGAGGGTATATGTAGCTAGATGGCATCTCTTGGGGTTGATAACCCATGCCAAGCATTATGATCAAATCCACATAGATTGGGCTGCCATAGGAGCATTGATTGAGACATGGCATCCTTCCACCCATACTTTCTTATTTTCCACTTTTGAGGCCACCATCTTGCTGGAGGAAGTAGAGATGATCCTAGGCTTGAAAAAGATGAAACACGGAGAAGAAGAAAAGATGGCCATCATGCCAAGGCCCATCTCCTCCCACGAGTTGCTAACCTCGTTAATACCTAGCCCGAATATAGTGAACCAAATCAAGGTCACTAAAGGAGTTAACCTCTTGAAGCTCGCCTCGTGGGTGTACAAGAGAGCGGATCAAGCTAAAGAGGAAGAGGAGATAGAAAGAGTGACCAAAGCCTTCGTGGTGTGCTTGGCAGGAGCACTCCTATTCCCATCCACGGAGGACTTTCTAGAGGAGTCCCAATTGAGCGCAGTGGTGAGCTTATGGGAAGAAGAGAGAGTTGGACCGGCGATCCTAGCATATCTCTATAGCGGGCTTACAGCGGCGTCCATGGGAAGGCCCATTTACGGGTGCATGCTAGCACTCTCAAGTTGGGTTGATCTACACTTCAAATTCGACTCATGCCACGAAGCCCAACAACCCTCAAGAATTTTCTCGAAAATCCCACTCTCATATATAACCGGCTCATTAGGTATAAGCAATAGAGTGACCAACCGAATTCCTCAAATCAAGAAGAGAGGGGATTGGAGGGAGCACTTAAAGGTAATGCCAAAGAATCTTTTTACTTGCGCCCCGGGTGTATTCAAAATGCAGGAACTTCGTGCACGCTTCTCCATCGGGACGGACCTTCGTCTTATCGGTGCTTCGGACTTCGTTTTATATAATGCACACCGGTGCCTTCTTCAGCTTGGGCTCCCAAGGCAACACTTAGAAGACATCTCTCATCTTCCTCCAATCAAATCAAGGGATCTAGGCAACAATGAAGATGGTGAGGAGGTTATCACCATTCAAGCTTTATGGAGGCTAAGCAAGCTTCATCAACCTGTAGAAGACTTGGACGAAGACAAAGAACAGTGGAAAAATTATATAACTTCATTGAGAAAAATAAGGCCCAAAGTGGCTCATTAGTCATTGTAGTTCCTCTTTTCAAAATAATAAAGATTGTTTTCTGATTGAGCCAACTGCCACTGTGATTATGATCGAAATCATCCAAAAAACTGTGTTTCTGTTGTGAATAACGCCTCCAAGAGCGTCGCGAATTAACAAATACACGCCTTATTTCAAGGCACTTCAATGGGCCCATCGTCAACAATTGACGCCTGCGACAGTGGGCGTTACTTTGAATAACGACCTCAAGAAAGGCGTGAACAGATTCAAACCCAAAAGAATATAATCGTTGACTCCTCAAAAATAACGCCTTTTCCATAGTCACGTTTCAAGAATAACACGCCTTTACAAAAGGCGTTAATTCAAACAGCAATGATGACTTCCCTTACATCAATCAACGCCCATTCAATGCGTCTGACGACGGTTATCGTTTCCCATGCAAAACAAATTAACGCCTTAATCATCGTCGTCAACTTTCATAAAACGCCCAAGGGATGGTCGTGACTTCCATTACAAACGCCCTTCTTAAGGGCGTGTCTCATTTTCGAAACCCAAAAGCCGTCGGGCCCCTTCTTCTTCCTCCTTCCATTCTCATTTCACCCCTTTTCTCTGCAAACCCTAACCGAAGGCCCCCCCTCCGAAGCCTCTCTCTCAATCTCCTCTCTCTCATTCTCTCAAACATTCTCTCAATCTTAGCCATGGCCAAACGCCAAAGAGTCAGCGCCCCAGATGTGGTCGATCTCGATGCCTCCCACGCCCAAGAGGAAGAACTTTCCGTGGAGGAGCTCGCCATCGTGGCTTTTGAAGAAGAGCCGGCGACGGCCGGCGGCGACGGGGCCGACGGAGCAACAGCAGATGCAGAAGATGCAGACGGTGGAGAAGAAGAAGGAGAAGAAGAAGGAGAAGAAGAAGGAGAAGAAGAAGGACCGCCGTGCACGGCGGCGGTCGCTCCCCGGGGGCAACTCCGGCGGCCCAGACGGCCACTGCCACGGCCACAACCCCAGAAACACAAGAAGGTAGGTTCCCCCTCCCCAATTCCATTTTATTTTATTTTATTTATATTTTTCTTGATTTTTCATGGCCATCGGGGACGAAATCTGCAACCCAGAAAAAAGCACGCCCCCATCGGGGGCGTTACTCATAAACGAAACGCCCTAATCCAGGGCGTTAATTATTTTTAATTTCTGAAAATTAATTATCCTTCATGAAAAACGCCCTGAAGCATGTCGTTTCTTAAAACTTATGATTTTTCATGAATTCCATGCTCATTAAACAATTTCCAAAAATATTTTCATGAATTATTTCGCATGCTGTCAGTTATTTGATTTTTCTGTTAAATTGAGAAACCCACGCCCTCCAGTAGGGCGTTAATTCAACAAGAGACGCCCAAACCAGAGGGCGTCGCTTCATTCATTAACGATTCAAAATTAACCACCTTTAGGAAAACGCCCTACCACAGGGCGTTAATTCAACAAGAAACGCCCAACACCGAGGCGTGATTAGAAATATGTTTCAGAAATAGCAAAACAGCCACCAAAGAACGCCTAAGACTGGGGCGTGATTAACATAAAAAACGCCCTCATTAAGGGCGTTACATTAAAGTTCATTCTGAAAAACGCCCCCCACAGGGGCGTGAATTTATCAAGAAACGACCTGAGGGTGGCCGTGAATTCCAAAAATGCTAAAATTCAATATTTAACCCAAATCAAATGTAATTCCACATGGATACTTAAATAATTAAGAAAAATAATTCTCTTTTAATACATGCAGGGGTTGATGAGGACCCGTATCTCATGGGTCATGGTCTGGGCAGCATACCAGGGTCTCCCCGACTTCCAGAGGGTTAGGGTAGAGGCCATGGGGTTTGGGGCTTTTCTATCCATCGAGCCTTTTAGACCTGACCTAGCACTGATCCAGGTTTTGAGGGAGAGATGGGATAGGGTTAGCCGGACTTTTCTGATGCCCTGGGGGCATATGGTTCCTAGTTTAGAGGATGTAGCCAGGATTACAGGTTTACGGGTAGATGGTGAGGCCGTGAGTGGGTTCACTTATTCTGACTATACAGAGATGGCCCAGAGGCTACTAGGGCTTGAGATGGTCTACGTGGGACCTAGCGAGTGTAGGACCATTTTCCGTACGGACCTGACTACGGTGATGGGTCTAGGAGATGCCAGGCATAGGTCGGGGGAGACCTTAGGTGAGTTTGCACAGCGACTGACCGACGGGGTGAGAGCGGCATGCTGCCAGGACCCGACTGACCATGAGAGAGCGGACCGAGACCTGAGGAGGTTCCTGCTGCTGCTGCTCGGGAGATTATTGCTGGGGACGAAAGCTGATGTCATCAACTGCCGCTTCTTAGGCATCCTTGAGGATCTGGAGACGGTTGGCACATATGCTTGGGGAGCGGCCCTGCTGGCGCATTTGATGGCCGATCTGTCCACAGGGACAGGCCGTGAGACGACCGTCAGTGGCTTCTCACCTCTTCTTCAGGTATGCAATTTCTCATTTCTTATCTTTTCTTTGTTATGACGCATGTGAATATAGTACTAATTGCAATGCATGGATGCAGGTGTGGAGCCACCTATACATGCCGATGGGGCGCGTTGACCCACGGCCAGGAGCTGAGGGATCCTTCCCCCTGGCGCGACGCTGGGTGCCTGTTATCTTTGGCGCCCCACTTGACTACGAGTTGTGGGTTCTACGGAGAGAGTTCCGCGACTTCCCTCCCTCGCTGGTATGTATGAATGAATGATATGCATTTCTTTTTGTTGTTTATTTGAATATGATGAAATGATAATGATGCGTGTTCATGAATACAGGTGCAGTGGAGACCATATGAGGGGATGACCGATGAGGGCCAGCCTTGGGTCGTATCGGGGTGACCTCGCTTCGGGCGTGAGCTGTGGCTACACTGCTTGAGCGAGATTGAGCCGTTACGGCTTCGGCTGGTGATGAGGACCCTGGGCCTGCCCCAGGAGTGGATCGAGGTCGGAGAGCCTCGAGGGATTGGCAAGAAGACCCGCGGTCGCACCAAGACGACCGACTGGAGGGTGCGATTCGAGGAGCAGTACGCCGACTGGCAGCGAGGTGGGACCACAGTCGTTTCCCACGCGACTGACAGCTCCGAGTACCTCCGGCGCTACTGGGAGGTTCACGCCGGCAGACCTCAGATGAGGGTCTTAGGGGTATGTATGAATGCACTTATTTCTAAATTAAATGCAAATGCTTATGTAACTATTATGCGATTAACATGTAATGAATGCAGGATGCGAGGGACATAGCGGCGATAGATGCACAGGCCCACCTCCACATCCTGGAGGACCAGCTAGCTGCCACACGGGCAGACTTGGAGACCCTGGTGAGTGTTTAAATTATTCCTATATGCAAATGAATTTTGTTTTTTTTTTTGTTGTTGTGTTGAATTAATGATTAGCCACTGACGGTCTTAATGAATGCAGCGTGCCCAGCAGGGAGTAGCGAGGAGAGATCCAGGGGAGGCCTCCAGCTCGAGGGGGCCTAGTGCAGAGGTGACTGCACTGACGGAGCAGCTGGCTGGTGCGATAGCGCGAGCCGAGGTGGCGGAGCGTGACCTTGCTTCACGGGTAAATTCTGAACTTGAAACCTCATTCAAATAATGATTAGATATAAATTGTGCACTGATAAAAATTCATTTTTACAGACTGAAGAGCTTCGAGCCACTCTTATCTGCGTAGATGAGGGCTTCCGAGCGACGAGCTCACAGGTGCGTGACCTACCTTTAGTCACATGTTGTTATTTCATTTCATGAATTATTGAACTGTGGAACTGATGATTTGTTTACCTGTTTGTAGGCTGCTCAGCTGAAGGCGATACGTACCGAGTTGTCGATCCGCGATCAGCGGATCGTAGAGCTTCAGCGGGCCTTGCAGCAACGCAGTGAGCTTCCTCAGGACGTAGCCGAGCTGCGAGTTGCCCTGGAGCTGGAGAGGAGGGAGCGTGCTCGTGAGCGCGAGGAGCGGGCTCGTGAGCGGGAGGAGCACCAGGCGGAGCGTGCCCGGTTCCAGGAGCAGTTGTTGGCACGAGAGCGTGAGCTGGCGGACTCGAGGACCCAGTTGATCCTTTCCCAGGAGCGGCTTCGAGTGTCCGAGGAGCGGTTGCAGCGAGGCCGTGAGCGAGCACGGGCTGCGGGGTACTCCTTCACCAGCTCCACCTTTGTGGCGGGTTCTTCCCTCCGAGAGAGGAGCGAGGCAGGAGGACACGTTCGGGTTCCGGCCTCTTCACGGGGGCCTATGCCTCCTCCACCGGCGCCAGTTCGGGATGGTGAGGAGGAGGTTGAGAGCAGGAGAGTAGAGGAGGGTGGAGGCGAGAGTTGAGAGTTCTGTACTTGTACTCCTCCACCTTCACACCTGTACATGATAGACATGATGATACATATATATATATGAGATTTGAGCTTTTGTTACCTGAGCACTTGTGTGGTTGTGGACTTGTGTTTGTGTACTTTTTTCTTCTCACGTTCCTCGTGTTTGCTTTACTTTGCCCTGTATCTGCGGCTGCGGTTTTCACTTGAACAAACAGGTTAATTCATCTGTTCGACTTGGCCCCTTGCCCGGTGAGCAAGGGGTGTAAATATTTTGACCTTAATAATGGGTCAAGGGGCCAAGCCTTTAATAAGGCAAAATGAAATAATCAAAACTCGGGGATGCCTCATGCAATCACACGTATGCAAACAATAATTAAAAGATGTCCAGGCAAGAATGCAATTCATGCAACATGAAGAATTTATTTTTGTTCTTTTCAGTATATATATATATTTTTTTGAGGACTTTTCTAAAAAACACGCCTTAGATTAGGTCGTTACTATCGTGAAAGACGCCCTTGGAGACGGCGTTACCGTGCAAAGATTATTGAATTTTGTTGAAAACACGACCTTCCAGGAGGCGTTATTTTTAAAGAAACGACTATGATCTAGGCGTGAATCAGCATAAAAGCGCCTTGAACAAAGACGTTAATTTTTATTCCTCCCAAATTGGGCTGATAAAGAAATCAAGGTGGTGGGCCCTACTTGGTCATCTCCTAAGTTCCATTAACCTTTCTTGAATAATTAAAAGGGGAATTGGCGTGAATATGGTTAAACTTATACACAAGATTTCGTACAGTGCATTCTCTTCAGTTTGTCTCGACCATTCTGCTGGTTCATGACTTTTCCAAAAATAAAAGAGAAGCTATGAGGAAGCCCACAAAAGATTCAAAGATGCCTGAGGCAAAGCTACCTCCCCTATCCTTATGCCTGTTGGGGTTCGGTCTTTGGCGTAGGGACGCTTTGTTGCCTTTTCTGCCTCTTCATAATGCATGCATACGCCCAAGGTTTTCCTTGCGGGGACTTTGCCCTCTTGACATGCTTTTCTTTTTCACCATTTGACTTTCACTTCGGAATTGATTTGCATTGAATAGATTTGAACTGATGAACAACCTAATTGTACTTGGGCTTTTGTGGCATTTGTTCCCTTTTGGGCCCTGACTTCCTCCTACTAGGGCGGCGGATAGGCTTGGCGTGTCTACCTTAAGACCTCCCTTCCTCCCTTGTGGGCCGAAGAAGAAAAGAATGGATATCGTCTTTCGCCTTTAGTTTGATTTCGACTTTCCATCAGATTTTGCACTGCTTGAGCTCAAGAGTAAAGTGTGTAGTGTGTGCGGGGTCAACTCCCATTTTAAATTAGCAAGACTGACAAATGGATTTTGGATTTTGACCTTTCGGACCGGGGACCTTTGCATGTTATGTCAGCCCAAAAGGGAGAACCATGAAAGAAAACTCTTTTGTTTTGGATTTCAGATTTTTTTTGGATTATCTGGGAGATTTCTATTTTCTTTGGATTTTTGTGAAATTTTCAATTTTTGTTTGGATTTTTGTTCAGGGGTAATATTTCTTGAGATACAAACCATTCCAGGGGTGAGTTAATTCCTCTCCTTCAGCATTAACCAGTTTATAAGCATTGCCAGGATAAACATCTTTTATGACAAACGGCCCTTCCCAATTTGGTTGGAGCTTTGAACGAGGGCCACCCGGCTTTACAAAAATTCTTTTGATTACCATTTCACCGACCTTAAATTTTCTCTCAATTACCTTCTTTTGATAAAAACGTGAGAGCCTGTTTTGGTAAACGCGCGCATGCTCAGCGGCGACCAGACGCTTCTCATCTAGGAGTTCCAATTGGGCAAGGAGTGAATCACGACGTTCATCGATAGAGAGCTCCTCATCCAATTGTACTCGCAAAGAGGGGATAAGAATCTCATAAGGGACTACGGCCTCCATTCCATAAGTAAGGGCAAAAGGAGTTTGCCCAGTGGGGGTTCGAATGGAAGTGCGGTAGGCCCAAAGAGCTTCAACCAGCTTGTCTGGCCAATCCGAGAATTTATTAGCCTCGCACGTCTTCTTAACAATCTTGATTAAGGTTTTATTAGTGGCCTCTGCTTGGCCATTGCCCTGCGGATAATAGGGAGAAGAATGATGCAATGCAATGTTATACCTGTTGCAGAGATCCTTGAGATCTTGAGAGATAAATTGAGGTCCATTGTCGGTGACGATGGTGCTTGGGATGCCGAACCTCGTGATGATGTTCTTCATGATAAATTTGCAGACGGTTGATGCTTTAATTTCCACGTAAGCTTCTGCTTCCGCCCACTTGGTGAAGTACTCCATTGCCGTGAGAATGAATGATTTTTGCTTGGTCAGGAGGTTCGAATCACCAAGAGGTCCAATGATATCAAAAGCCCACATGGAAAAAGGCCATGGGGAGGACGTAGGATGGAGTGAAGAAGCAGGAGAATGAATCTTGTCGGCGTGCAGTTGGCACTTAACACACCTTCGAACATAGATAGAACAATCCTCTTCAAGAGTGGGCCAATAGAACCCTAGTCTAAGAATCTTCTTAGCTAGCATCTGGCTGTTCACATGACCACCACACACACCAGAATGCGCCTCTTCCACAACTTTCCAAGATTCATCATCATCGAGGCATCTCAATAAAACACCGGTGAGCCCTCTTCTGTAGAGCACACCTCCAACCAAAGTATAACGTTGAGCCACTCTCCTAATTGCTTTCTTTTCTTCGGCAGTGGCTTCCTCGGGATAAGACTGATCATTACAGTATCTGGCAATCTCATAATACCAAGGCTTTTCTTCGTCAGCCAACTCTTCTTGCCAATCCAATAGCATGACCTCTTTGCCTTCAAGAGCTTCTTTCCGTCTAACCTTCTCAAGCACCTGATCCCTAATATCAAGAAAAGCACGATCCCTAATGGCTGGAGTATCACGCTGATGAATCAGGGGGACATGAAAATCACGCTCAGGAGGGAAGACTAAAGCGGAGGCTAAGGAAGCAAGTGCGTCGGCCAAAATGTTCTGGCTACGCGGGACATGAACGAAAATCAATTTAGTGAAGAGTTTGGCGTAAGCTGAAGCGAGTTCTTGGTACGGCTTGAGCTTAAGATTGATAGTGCGGCACTTGACCAACACTTGGCGTAGAATGAGCTGACTGTCACCGACGATTCGCAAATGGGTGACACCATATTGATGAGCGGTTTTAAGACCGGCCAAAAGAGCTTCATACTCGGCTATGTTATTGGTGACGGGAAAAGTGAGCCGAGCAGCAAATGGAATGGTGACTCCTTCGGGTGTTAAGAGAACCATGCCGATCCCTCTTCCTTGAGAATTAAGAGCTCCATCAAAATGTAATGTCCACATAGGATCTGGGGGTGATTAATGGACATTAATTCTTCATCCGGGAACTCTGAATTGACAGGATCAAAGCGGGGGAGAGGGTGGTGAGCAAGATGTTCGGCAATGGCATAACCTTTGATAGCTTTTTGCTGAATGTAAGTGATGTCAAATTGAGAAAGGAAGCTTTGCCAGCGTGCTAATCGATCAGTGAGGACAGATTTTTCAAGGAGGAATTTGATTGGATTCATGCGAGCAATGAGGTGAACCTCGTGAGCTAGGAAATAGTGTTTTAACTTCTGAACTACCCAAACCAAAGCTGCACAAGTCTTTTCCATGGCTGAGTATCTCTGCTCACAGGGGTTAAGGAGTTTAGATAAGTAGTATGCTGCCCTCTCTTTACCTTCCTCATCCACTTGAGCTAAGACAGCACCTACGGAGTCATCCAGGACTGAAACATAAAGAATAAGTGGTTTGCCTGGAATTGGCGGCCTCAGGACAGGAGGATTGACCAAATAATCCTTCAATCCGTCAAAGGCTGCCTGACATTTATCATCCCAATTAAACTTGACTCCCGGCTTAGTAAGCTCGTAAAACGGCCTACATCTTTGTGAATGCTGGGAGACGAAGCGGCGAATAAATTGCAACCTCCCGATTAATCCTCGAACTTCCTTCAGATTCTTGGGAGGAGGCATATCTCTAATGGCCTTCGCCTTGTTGGGATCAACTTCAATTCCCCTCTTGCTAACGATAAATCCAAGTAATTTCCCTGAAGAAACGCCAAATACGCACTTCTTGGGGTTCATTTTCAATTGAAATTCTCGTGATCTCTGCAAAACCTTAGCCAGAACCCCAGGATGCTCAATCCTTGTCCTTGATTTCACAACCAGGTCATCCACATACACCTCAATATAAATATGAATCATGTCATGAAAAATTGCCATCATGGCCCTTTGATAAGTGGCTCCAGCATTCTTAAGTCCAAAGGGCATGACCACATAACAATATGTGCCCCATGGTGTAGTGAATGAAGTTTTCTCTTGGTCTTCTTCAGCCAGACGAATCTGATTGTAGCCTGAAAAGCCGTCCATGAAAGAAAGAGTCTCAAATCCTGCCGTGTTATCAATCAACACATCAATATGAGGGAGGGGGAAGTCATCCTTAGGACACGCCCGGTTGAGGTCCCGAAAATCTATGCAAATTCGAACTTTTCCATCTTTCTTCATAACCGGGACAATGTTAGCCACCCAATTGGGATAGAGGACGACTCTAACGAATCTAGCCTTATGGAGTTTATCGACCTCTTCTTTCATTTTCAAAGCCATGCTAGGGTGGAAACGCCTCAACCGTTGTTTTACCGGGACAGATCCTGGCTTAAGTGTAAGACGGTGTTCAACGAGCGCAGGGTCTAATCCAGGCATATCTTCATAGCTCCATGCGAACGTGTCCTTGTATTCTTGAAGAACTAAGATGAGCGCCTTCTCTTCGGAGGGCGGCAAATTTTTGCTTATGAGGACAATCCTAGGGTCTTCCTCGGTACCCAAATTGATTTCTTTGGTAGGTTCTTCTACTGAGGCTGATGGTTCGTCGAATCTTCTCATACCACTAGCAAAAGCATCAGCCTCGTCCTCATATTCTTCATAACTTTCATCCCCTTCTTCAATAGGGTCTTCATCATTCATGATTTCATAAACGCCCAAACCCTCATAAGAAGCAACAAAATCCTCAATTTCTAATTCTGGCAGGATAATTGGATCTTCCACAAACTCAGGGAGAGCTAAACAAGCTTGGCATCTAATGGCCAATTCCAACAAAAATCTGCGAGGAATCTGCTTACCCTTGGCCTTCTTGTGTGAATTTACCCCATGATTTTTATTAGAAGAAGAGGAAGAAAGGGAGGAAGAGCAACTAGCTTGATTATAAGGGAAAGAAGGAGGTGATAAAGTGGATACAGGAGGTGATACAGGGGAGGGCCCCTCACCAGAGGGGGAGAAAAGATTTATCAAGGAATCTTGGAAGAGCGGCCCCTGGGTTGGGACGCGCTCGGGAGAAAAGTATGAGGTCTCCTCAATAGAAATGGAGGATTGGAATGTTGGAGATTTGGCGTTTTTTTTTCGTTTTCATGTTTTCCTTTGTTTTTATTTTCTTTCTCAAGTAAAAAGCAATGTGAAGGGGGAATAGTGGGAGGAGTGGAGATTGCAAGTTTGGAGAAAGGTTTAATCAAAGATGGCCCATACGGGGGCGAGATGGAGATTTTGGAAAATCGCTCGAGGAGCGAAGGAGCAATAGGGAAGGAAATCTGAATTGAATTGGGAGATAAGTTGATGGTAATCGGTGGTGGTCGCGGCACGTGACCAAACCCACGGGAATAGAGAGAAACCAACACAGACGGATGCACAGAAGTGAGGGAGAAAAGGCCGGTCCACAGCCTATCCACGGAGAATCCTTCTTCAAAGGGGACATCTGGCTCTCCCGTATCTGTGTAGTCACTTAACATCTGCCTTTTATCTGTGATTGCGGCAGGCATTTCAATCAGTTCTTGAATCAATGGCGGCCATTCCGGATCTGTCGGCATGAACAGGCGGCTTAAAGAGAAAGTGATATCATTCATGTCAAACCACCTGTACCAGTCACATTCCGGGTCACCCATTTTTCTTCTTTTATCTGGCCTTAAAGTCTCCAAGGTTTTGTAAGTGGCCAGTGGGGCAATGTGCCGCGCAAACTGTCTAGCGTGCACATCCTGACAATCAAGTAATGAAGTAACGACGGTAGTCTGTTCATTGTTCTGAACGCCACCGGTGACAAAATGTGTCTTTAAAGTCCAGGTGAGCGGCTGGCGATCTGGCTTGAAGGTGGACGTCATAACAGCCCACGGCTCTCCTTCATTCTTGTCCGGTGCTTTGTAGCCTAAGCCGCCTCGTGCAATCACTTTTTGAGGCTTAATGGGCCTAATCTTGCCCTGGAGTTTGGCACCCAGGCCCTTGCCATCTTGATATCCCATCCTTATCAGAATGTTCCAGCCGGGGGTATTCATCATATTTTTCTTTTTCTTCTTCCCCTTAGAAGGCAGGGGTGTCATGGCAACGGTGGTAACAGTCTCAGATAGCATCGGTCGTGGACAGTGAATGTCCAACACAGATAATAACGGCTTGTTGGCTGGCCACATGGAAGGAACTGATGAAGCTACATGTATGTCCTCCTCTGGTAAGATCGGCACGCTGGTCACCTTGATAATGCGGCCCTTGTGCGGAAACTTAAGGCACTGATGGTTTGTAGAGGGCACTGCGTCAAGCTGCTGAATATAAGGGCGACCCAGGATACCATTAAAGGTCGGGTCCATATCCAGAATATGGAAATCTGCCGTAATGGTGGCTGGACCCAAACTGACTTTGAGAGTAATCATACCCAGAGGGGGTTTCTTTGTATTGTCATATGCTGTGACAGTAATGGTGGATGGCCGTATCTGGCTCTCAGGGATACCGCATAGCTTCAGAGTGCTCGGAGGCAACACATTGATAGATGCACCGGTGTCTACCAAACACTGCTTAACGGCTACTTTGTTGATATCAACCGTGATACATAGGGCATACTTTCTTGCTGGTAGAGGTGCTAACTCATGTTCATGGAATGTGATTGCCGGCTGACTGCTGGTAGGGGTTAAGACTGTAATTATCTGTTCAACCGGGAGGTCCTCATTGACCATAACCTTCTGCAGGTATTCCTTCAAGGCCAGCTGATGAGTGGTGGACCTCTTGATTAATTCAAGAATGGAGATTCTGGCTGGAGTGCGATCCAGGTGCTTTAACAGATCATACTGAGTTCCCGGCACTGAATCTTGTTCTTGTTCCTGCTCTTGCGTCCCCTGTACGGGCTCTAGCTCTCTCTGTGGGAAAACACGGTGGAACATCCGTCCACTACGGAGCGGCGCTACGCCTTGACGCGCCTCTGTCGGGGCAATATTAGGAGGAGGGTTGGAAGAGGAGGAAGGAATGTCGGTAGCAGAGATCCTGCTAGGGGATACCAAAGGGGAATTCAATGAAAGGGGCGCCCCTGTAGGAGGCGTAGTAGTGGTGTTTAATAGAGATGCCCCCGCGGGAGGCATGGGAGGAGTATTTGAAGAAGGTACCCTCGCAGGAGGCGTGAGAGAAGAAAGGGATATCCGAATGCGAGGGGTATTGGCAGGTGGTGGAATAAGGAGAGATCGTGGCACAAAAGGTGGTTGTACTGATGGTGGAGGAACTCTTGCCGGTGTAGGAGTGGTAGAGGGGGTAGCGGGTGCTGTCGGTGAGCGGAGTAGGAGTGGCCTGGAGGTCGCGGATGTAGGATTGGTGGTGGAAGGTGGAATGGCAGGTTGCTGTGGTGGTAAGCGGTTAAGAAGAGAGCGAGCCGGCAAGGTCGCGGAATTGGTGGTGGTAGGTGGGTTGACGGGGCGTAAAAGAGAACGTCCCGATAGGAGACTAGAAGGAGAAGGAGGAACGCGCAAAAGGCGCGGAGTTTGATTTTGGTTTGGATCATGGTGGAATGCCCCGACAGAGGCGTTTTCTTCGTGCCATCCCTGCCCTCTCTCCACCTCGTAGAGAGACGTGACAGGGTTCACGTGTTGATTAGGAGCGTGCTCCGGCAATGGATTACGGACAATCCCCATATCCTGCTGGGGTGCTGGAGCTTGCTGTGGCTGAGCTTGCTGCGGAGCTGGCTGCTGTTGATGCTGATTTTGCTGTTGCCGATGCGGCCTTCTCTCTTTCATGGTGGCGATGACTTGCCTCATTTCATCCCAATTAATGCCACCCTGGTCATTCAAATCATAAATATGATCTCTGAAATGGAAACAACGATCAAGGTTGTGACCAGGGGCGCGGTGAAATGCACAGTAACGGGATGTGTCAACATTGTCGGGCCACACCGTTCTTTCTTTTGGTAGGACGAGCAGGTTGGCGGCCATCAAAGCATTAAAAATGTCAGGGAGACTCTCTGGGAGTGGCGGATAATGGGCCCTCTTGGGGCCAAGCGGTGGTCTCCGTTGTTGTTGGCCATAGTTGGAAGGTGGGGGGACCTGATGGTATTGTGGTGGTGCTGGAGGGTCGGTGCGAGGCGCTTGGCTCGGTGATGGAGCAAAAGAAGGTTGGGGTGTGAAGTGGCGCTGTGGAGCGGAGGTAAAATGGGGGTTTTGCTGTGGAGGTGGCGGAGGTCGTGGGTTTGACTGGTGGTGGGGGTGGCCAACTACGCCAACCTGCTCGTTTGTGACAGTGCCCTCAGTCGTGGGCCCACTGTTGACATTTGTATTCTTTTTAAACAGCCGAGGCTTCGGCTCAAACATGCCCATGATGGGCGAATCCTTCATTTGTGTTTGTATATAACGAGCTCTTTCATAGAGCTCTTCCATAGTTGTCAGCCGATTCATGGCCAAAATGTGCCGGAATTGAGGAGTTGCATTAGAAATGACCATTTTTACTTGCTCTTGTTCCGACAATGTGTCCTTCAATTTTTCGGCCATAGACCGCCACCTGTCAGCAAATATAATGAAGTCTTCATCGGGCTTCATTTTCTCAGCGACCAGATCTGTAACAGAAAGGGAAGGTCCCACCCGGTCTCTGTACTTTTGCAAGAATTTTCTTTGGATAACATCGAAATCGCCGGCATCAGCTGGCTCCAGAGAATAAAACCATTCGAGGGCGGGTCCCTCAAGAGATCTTCTGAATAAATAGGCCAGAGAGGCCTTATTGTCTTGCCAGAAAGAAGTCTCATATCGGAAGTCCTTTAAATGAATGAATGGGTTACCGGTCCCATTATATCGCCGGAAATTCGGCATTTCAGAAGGTGGTAAATGGAACACTGGCAACGTAGGAAGAGAAATTTCCGGAGCATTCTTGTTGCTGTAACCTTCTTGAGCTGCTCCTCCATGCTGGCTAGCTTCTGAAGCAAGAGAGTGTTGGTATCGGGCTCGACTGGGGCCTGGTTCTGAATAAAAGAATGTGGTATAGGCGTTCGTAGAACCCGAGGAGGTTGGGAGGATTGATGCCTAACTGCTGAATAGCTCGCCTGCTGGGCCGGCATGGCCGCAGTAGGCGTTTGTGGACGAGAGGAGGGGGATGCAAGACCGCCTGGTCATTAATGATTTGATGGCCACTCACGGCCGGAGGGGGATTAGAAGAAGAAGAAAGGACGGATTTCCCCTTTAAGGCGGCCTGAATGGCTTGCCGCTGGGAGTCGTCCAACTGGGAGAGAGCTTGGATCAAATCTGAGACATTAATGGATGGGGAAGGGTTCCCCGAAGTGTTGGAAGATGGAACTTGAGACGAAGGGTCCGCCTCATGGACAGTGGTATCGACCACATGGACTTGTGAGTAATGGGGGTGAGGAGGAAGGTAGTTCCCCTCATAATAAAAAGAATCCTGGGGAGGGTCCTCATATTGACCAAATATGTTCTCATTCTCATCATCATAAGAGTACCCGTGGCCTGACATGTTGATGGTTTTACCTGAACGGAGCTTCATTCTTAAGAAAGAGGATGTTCAATGAAGGAACTGTCACAAAATATACAATCCAAACAAGGCAATCAAATCACTCAACTATGTTTATGCAAACAAGGTTGGCAAGAAACGCAAGATTTTAATGTTTGATGTTTGAATTTAGGGTGGATTATTTGTGAAGGTTCACTCTTTTTGCCAAATGAGACCTAGTTTGATCCGAATGTAACCTCCGGGTCAACTAAGTTCTTCTCTCTTTTAACAACGTATAGGTTCTCTAAACTCCAGGTACTTCGAGGGTACAACCAGCCCGGCGTCCGTGAGGGAATCCACGGGTGCGGGGACTTATGGAGGTCTTGGAAAAGGGATTTCCGGTCCAAAGAGACGGAATGCTCAATGGAGGGTCGTCCCGATTCCAAGAAGGGTGTGTGGATCCTAGGATAGAGAGAGGAGGTCTCTCAACCAAGCCAGCAAACCAAGATGATCCAAGCAGTAATATAATATCAAGACAAATGCTAAGCAATGAATAATAGCCAATCTGTGAAAAAGAACAGTAAAGACACGCCCTTGGAAAGGTCGTGTTCACAGCAAGAGGAAAGACACGCCCTGTGGCAGGTCGTGACTAAATGAAAACACGGCAGCGTGGCTGTCGTAAATTCTGTGAGGGGCTCACAGACCGTAGGAACAAAACGCCTTAGGATGAGGCGTTATAAATAAAGGACGCCTGCAACTGAGGGCGTCAAAACTCAGAGACACGCCCTGATGGAAGGCGCTGATAATAAATGAAACGCCTCTGAGAGGGGCGTTAATTCACAGGCAATATGATAAGTATGCAGCGAACAGCAGTTATGATAAAGAGAAACGCCTTAATGACAGCCGTTGATAAGAAATGAAACGCCTTGAAGAGGGGCGTTATTCCACAGACAGTATAATCAGCATGCAACAAACCGCAGTTATAGAAACAGACGCCCTGGAGATGGGCGTTAATCAATGAAACACGTCCCTGTAAGGGGCGCTAAATATCAGACGAGAAAATAGTGAAGATCAGGCAAGCAGATGCAATAAAGACACGCCCTTGAGGGTGGCGTTAATTAATAAAAACACGGCCCTGTGAGGGGCGTTAAATCAAAAGACGCCCTCGTCGAAGGCGTTAATAAGCAGCAATTGACTGATCCGGGGAGTGTGCAGGGTGCACAATGGAGGGTGCCCGAGGGGCACAAAGGAAAGGGTACCGAGGGTACCGAGGGGAAAGGGCACGCGAGGGTGCCTAAGGGGAAAGGACACACGAGGGTGTCAATGGGAAAGGACACACGAGGGTGTCAAAGGGGAAAGGGCACACGAGGGTGCCAATGGAGATGGTAATCAACAAAGAAAACAGTGGATGTCCCACCGTGATCGCCAATTTGTGGATTCCTTTAAAATCCACACTTTGGGGAAAAGGTTAAAAAGGAAGGGAAAAGGGAAACATTAAATAATGGTGGAGATGAAACAATGCACGAGGTGCACAAGGGGAGTGTGTGATCGCCAGAGGGTTTACCTCAATAAAAAAAGAATAAGATCGCATGTACCTGGTGAAAGATGGGATGCGGGATGAATGTGGATCTCCTCCTCCAACTCCAATCGGCCGGCCGACGAAGTGGGTTTTCTTGATTGATTACCTTGTAAGAAAGACAATGAAAGACAAGCAAAAGAAAGGGGATCAGCCAAAGTGCAGTAGTATCAGTCAAGAACCAACATAAAAATGATGAAAAGACATCAACATGCGCACCTTCTTTTTTGTTTTCTTTTTAAAACCCCTAGCAGAGAACTAGGGAAGGAGCTAATATGCTAGATGCAGTAAAAGAACTGACGACAGGAGATAGTGATGATGACAAGAATATGATGAACAACAAACAAGCTATATATATATATCGCCCTGCTCTCCCTGACGAGAGTAAAGGGAACCAGAGAGACGCTGGACGGATGCAGAGGGATGAAGAAAATCAATGCTCGAAGGAGGAAGCTCTGCGCGCTTGAATACTTAAAAATCTTCAACCTTTTGAGTTGTTGTTGTTGTTAACCTTTTACACGATCAAACCAGATTTTCCTTTATAGTGTCAATCGGATGTGATCAAACAAGGGAATTGATAAGAACGGGTAATGAGGCATCCAAGGAAGGATTAAGATCGAGCAAGAGTCCAAAGATAGCAGGGAACTGTGAGGGAAAGATGGGAAAAAGAAGGACTCTGGAGTGAAACACGCCTTAATACAGGGCGTCTTTTATGAATTGACGACCTTCACAGAGACGTTTCTTGAAACACGACCTAGGAAAGGGCGTTTCTTCCTGGATTTAATTTTGGAAATGAAAACCTTGCCTCTGTTTGAAAACTGAGATAACACGCCTGAGATAACGGCGTTAATTAAAATCACGCCCTGAGAAAGGCGTTACTCACAAAATGCCTTTTATTTTGAAAATAGATAATTCCAGAAATTAAGGGATAACACCAGGAATTGACGCCCTCACTACGGTCGTCCTTTCTTTGAAAACGCCCTACAACAGGTCGTTATTTTTGAAATTAACGCCCTTAATCAAGTCGTGACTCACAAAAATACAGGAAAAATGCAGAAAAACTCACAAAAATAGAAAAACTTTATGTTATAGGAATATTGAAGTCCACTTGGGGCATTTATATAATAACATGAGATTTGATCAACAAAACGTCAATTTTGGCGTGTCTACATGACCGAAGAAGATGGAAGAGCAAGAGTCAAGTCTCCTGGCCGGCGTAGCTCGACGGAAGACCCCTGGCGGGTCACCGCCAGGGGAATGGATAAGGTCACCGTCGAATCACTTGGTGTCGCCGCCATCTCCCTGGATGGGGATGCAGGTGCCGCTGCTGTAGCCGAAGGAGGGGCTTCGAGCAAAGCCAGGCCCGAAGCCATCATCGATAAACCTCTTTCCCACGCCTGGGATCCTTCCAAGTGTGCGCGAAGTCCCGCAAATATCTTCTTCAAGAGCGGGTCCTCCATCTGGGCCGGGATCCTTGGGAGAGGCGGAAGCGAACCATTAGCCGGGGTATGCCTCCCGCCTGCACGAGTGCTGCGAGGGTCTCCGCCCCTCTGCCCGAGATCGAAGCCGGCCCCTCCACCGCTATCGGACCAATAGTCGACCGCCGTTTGGCGACAGCCTACGGGCACGGCCAGGTGTCTTCCCTGGCATCGGCATTACCTAATCATGTGAAGCAGAGTTAGCCTTCCGCTGTCTAAAACAAATCACGCAAGAATTAAAAGGGTGAGGAAGAATCACAAGGCCCACGTGCTTACTTCGGCCACCGGGGCGATGCTGCCTTCGGGCGCGATCTCCCCCTCCTCCAAAGGTTCATTCGAGGGCCCGGGAGCACTTGAAGCCTTCGCGACTGTCTCCAGCTGAAGGGCCTCGAACAAAAGGGCTAGCTTGCCCAGTCCCGCATCGGCTCCCGTCGGGCGGTCGACCGGCACAGCTGAAGCAGCCTCCTCCGCACCTCCGGCTCGGTCGGTTCCTAAAAATCCAAGAAGAATAAGAATAAAGTCACAGATGGCCACAAAGGAAGGCCTACGTGAATAAAACTCACCTTACAGCAGCCTTCCCCATTAGGCTTGAGGAGCTAGCAAGTAAGGCGGCCTCAAAGATCGGCTTGGGCGGCCCAGACACCTCGGTTATGCCCCCGTCAAAAGCCGCTTCGTCGGAGGAGTAGTCATAATCTACCTCTTCGCTCGACGAAGACTCGACCGCCACGGGTTCTTCCCTCGCTGGCAAAGGGGCCTCCGCCTCGAGGCCGATGATCGGTGCATCTTCACGCGGGCCTTGGCAAGACTAGTATGCCGGACTTCGACTTCTTCCTCGTGTACAGTGGCGCGTCATCGAGAGATTCAAGCGGGGCCACAATAGCCCGATGACTGTTGTGTCAATGGCTGCCACATAGAAGAGGAGGGTGGGTCACACCAGAGCCGATGAGGCCTTAAGAATGAAAGAAGTCAATTAATTGGGCGCAGATAAATACCCCCTCCGGCCCTCTACAATGCGAGGCGGCTCAAGGGCCTCCTTGACAGGCAATGGCGCCCTAGGAGCCGCAGTCTCTCTCTCACCCGAGGTGGGCATGGTTACCGACTCCTCCGTGCCGGCTGAAAGGAAGAAGTACACGTGTCATGTACGCATAAAAGCCCCTACCCCCCGAGAGCAAATAAAATCCCAAAGAATATCGGCGGTCAACAAGTCTCACCAGTAGGGTGGCTCGGTTCAGCCCGAGTGGCTTCGACTCCTCAAACGACAAAACGGGAGCCACCGAGAGACGGCCGCAGAAGCCGGGGAGTCCTTTGCCCTCCTTCGCTTTGCCTCTTGCCCCAGCCACTTTGGCAGCGGCCAATGCTGTCTTAACGGGCGACTTCACCCGGGATCTCTCCTTAACATTAGAGGGGGGGTCGGAGCCGATGCCGACTCCTTCCCTGCTACAGCCATGGCCTCCCCTACCCGGGAATGCGCGCAGGTGCTTGCCCTGCCACATCAGGATGGCACAGGAAACCGGCTCCTCCACATCAGCAAGGGGCCTGGGTGCAGGATCTTCCACAGCAGTTGAGCCAAAAGAAGAAGAGACGTTCATTTATCAGGGCCTTACCTCGAATGAAAATAGACCTTAAAGCACACTAATGGTTGGAGATCCTAACCAGCGGGCTGACTCGGCTCGGTCCGGGCGACCTCAAACTCCTCAAAAGATGGAATTTGCGGCACCAAAGGAGCAATCGCCAAGCTTTAGCGGCCTCCATTTTTCGCCGCTTGGCCTCCCGCTGCTTGGCCACCTTGGCAGCATCCACCGCCTTCTTTACAGGCTATTTAGCCTGGGGCCTCTTCGCTACCATGGGCAAGGGGGTCATGGTTGGGGCCGGTAACACGGCGTCAAAAAGGCGGCTTCTGGACGAGCCGAAGAAAGTTTCGGTACGTCACCATTTGTACGCTGTCGGGGTGGTATATGATTAGCATCCGATAACCTGCAAAGGTCACAATGATGACAGAGGAGAATAGAAGGAAGAGGGAAGATCAAATACCTGAGGGCCAGTATACACCGAAGTGCTATCGGCCAGTAGCTCAGGGACGGCTCCTTGTCTCGACGCGCCGCTCCCGAACTAGCCAGCACACATCCTTGATCTTCTGGCAATGATCAGTGAGAGCAACAAGGTCTGCATGCTTCTTCGACGAAAGGTGGCAGAAAAGATTGAAGTGGTCCATGCCCCACCCGTCGGCATAATAATACGAGACCCTGCAGGCACTTGCCCAGAATGACGGCCGTCTGATCCTCGATCTTCAGCCCATTCACTCGGAGGAGGACATACAGCCATGTGGTGTCCTTATAATTTTCAGGCTTCCTCTCCTCCCCCCGCCTCATGAACGTGCGGTATGGGCAGATCGGGTCTCTCTCCGGGCGCCAGCTCTTTGCGAGAGTGCCCTCCTCTTCCATGGGGAGCGGATAATTGATGAGCTCCAGACGGTCACTCCCTATCTGGCAAAGGTCCCTCAGAGTCTTCTTGTAGTCATCCTTCACCATTGGGGGTAGCTTCACCTGCGGTGTTGGCCTCGCTTCCAGAGCCTCCCGGCGAGCGGCCACAGATACGTCGCCCCCTCCTTATCTTGCCTATTCTTGAGCCGAATAAGGTGCTCCGGGTCGATGTCAAGCACCGGCACCGGCTGCTTGCGCAGGAACTTCCTCTCTGCCCCGTCCCCGCAATCGGTCTTATGTAATCAATAAAAGGCCGTTCGGAATTCCACCACTTTATGTACTCTGGGGTCACCCAGGAATACGATCGGGGGCTGGCACCCTGAAACTCGTAGAGTCCGCTTGGTGGAAGAAGTCCCACCAGCTTCTCGCATGCTCGGCAGTAGAACTCCCTCGGAGATTTCATGAGGGTAGGCCAAACTGTGCACTGTAGACAGGGATATGCTGATCATATCCGAAGTTTCGACCAAACCGGAAGGGGTAGTATGGTTCTAGCAGTAAATTATATCCCCCTTCCTGAATGCCAGCACACTCAGACGAATGGATAAAGCCCAATCTCTGAGCTCGGGCTCCAACAACGGGCGGACCACATTTTCCTGGCTGATGGGGTGGACTACTTCTCCACCTGATCATCTTTGCATTCCCTCTTATTGTTCACAGAGGGCTTGAATGTGCAGCCAACGTCCAGAAGTGTATGGTGCCGGCCGCATCCCGTGGAACCGTCGTCAGCCAGCCCCGAATGTCATACAGCCGCTGGGAGGTAGAGCCTGGCTCCACGCTGGCAAACTCCAACATCTTCGGCACCAGCCCCCAGTCTTGAAGAGCACGCAGGGTGAACTCCGGAAATAACGAGCAAACCCACGCATTGAAGAAATGCAGTGGGCACACGTACCGGGCCTGCCTAGGAATTGGAGAGTGCTGATGTCCCCCAGCGCCTTGTTATATCAAGCAAAGAGTGGCTGGGCATAGGGATGCTTGATCCCCCACGCCAGTTGACATGCTGGGTAGATGGCGTCCGGCCGAATGACTGTCTCATCCCCGTATGGCATGGCAAATGAGCACAGCCAGTATGTTAGGTATGCGGCGCAGTGTGTTAGGAGTCGACCCCATTGGATTGGGGCCACTTCCGGCGTCCTCTGGAAGGAATCTTCACATCGTCTGGCTTGGCACACTTCTTACGAGCAACAGCGGTGCCGATGCATGGAAACTCTGCATATTGCTTTAGCCCATCGTAAAAATACTGCAGCCACAGAGTCAGGCGGACCCTCTTCCGGTCCCCACGGGGAGGCTGCCTCCCTCCGTGTGCCAGTTGGTACAGTTTCCCGGTAAGCCTTCATCAGGTACCGGTATGAATAGCCAAGGGAATAATAGCTATCCCCATTGGTTTCATCATTGATCAGATCTGGGAGGCATATTTCTTCATAGGCTCCCCGTCAATGGGCAAGCCGCTGAGCTGGCTGAGGCTCCACAAATCAAGTGAAGTCTCGCCTTCCGCCGTATAAAAAGTATTGGTCTCTGCACTAAATAACTTCTATCATGCCGCAGCAAAGACCCTTGGAGATGGGATAGCCGTAGCGAGAGGTGTAGACGCTCTGGTAGATGCCAGCCCGGACCAGCAATGGGGCGTAGTTGTTGAACAGCACGTACTCAGTGAATTCTACTGCCCCTTCCCTGAAGGTATGAGCATCCTGGAGCTTCAGCTCCCCGAACCAGCCTAGCGCTAATCGACTTGAATCGGACGGCCCAGGCAATCCAGCATGAAGGGCTCCTCCCTGTAGCCAAATTTCAAGGGACCACAAGAACAAACCAAAGCGAGGCGGCTCGCCTTGCACCCGCCCCGCGGACATGTCCCATTTTACCGGAGTGAATTGGGGTGCCCGCACCAATATGTCTTCGGCTGGCAGCACCCTTCGATCTCCAGGACAGGCTTCCATTCTCGGGCCTCCCCACCAAATACATTGGGATGCTCCTCGGGACACTGTACAACAAACTGTCATGAGCCTGGAGAATCACTTGCTCGACCTCCCGCACAGCTCGTAACTCCCCGCCTCTCCCTGGAGCGGAAGTACTTCAGAAACTGGATAAGATGCTTATCCTTCAGGAAGTCCTTCCATGATATCGCTGGTCCGGTCGAAGGTGAAGCGGTTCTCAACCCAGAGAGCCGATGATAGTCATCGTCTCAGCCTCGAAACCCGAGACTCAGCCAGTGCTGCTATTTCTGCATGTTCCCTATCCAGGTCTTCTACATTACGCCACATGACGGCTGGCACCGGAGGCGGAGGAACAGAGTCGGCACTGGCAACAGCAGGAACAGAGGAGCCGCTTGGGCAGCCATTTGTCTGCAAAATCACAAACAAACAAAGGATCAGAACAAGCCACGGGCAAAGAGAAATGAAAACTATAAAGGGGGCTCTACTATAAGTGAAGTGAATAAAGACGATGCCAATTTCTAACAAAATTTGGCAAGAGTTTCCCCTAGGCCAGTAGGCGTAAATGAAAACACAGGTGCGTGTCCACAAGGAGTGACGGCCCCAAAAAAGTCACGGTGGTCCCCGAAAGGCAACACCGGAAGTCCTCCAATCGAAGAAGTCTGCTCCCTCTCCTCACCGGTACGCCCAGGCAGGCTCCACCAGCTCACCCTGGGACGGCCTTCCCCGGCACGCCCAAGCAAGCTTCCCTGGCACGCCCCTGGCGGCCTTCGCCCATACACTCTGGCGTCTTCCCCAGCACCCCCGTGATGTTCTTCACCGGCACACCCTGGAGCACACCCTTCACCGGCACAGACCCTGCGCCCTTCCCCGGCATGCTCTGCATGTCTTCCCCGGCACAGCCCGAGGTCTCCCTGCCCGCACACACTACCGAGCGCCCTTCCCCGGCACGCTGCTGGCGCCCTTCCCCCGGCACACCCTGGCGTTTTCCCCGGCACACTCCGCGGACGCCATCCCCGGTACGCCCTCGTGCCCCCTTCTCCGGTACATCCTGGGGGTTTCCCTAGCACGCCCTATCCCCGCAACCGGGCACGCTCGGCACCACCATCCGCGACACTTCCCGACGGTCCCCCCCACAACGCCAAGAGAAGAGGAGAAGGGAATAAAAGGAAGGGAGAGGGAAGAGATAGAAGAGAGAAGACGGGGAGCCTAGGGCTCCCGCATCCCCCCCCCCGAAGACGGAGAAGAGAGGAGGAAAAAGGAGGGGAGAAGGAAGAAGAGGGAGGCGAAGGAGGAAGAAGAAGAAAGAACAGAGGGGGAAGGAGAAGCCCCTCCACGGCGCCGTTCTCACCCCAACGAAGGCGATGGCAACGACGATGGCGACGGCAGCGCCCGTGACGAGGAAGAAGGAGAGAAGAAGGAGAAAGGAAGGGGGGTCGGTTCATCCGCCGAAGAGGAGAGAGAGAGAGAGAGAAGAGGAGGGAAGATTTTGAAAGAGCGGGGGGTGGCCCGTTCGAGCCACCTCTGCCCCCCTTTTATAGGTTATAAAAAAGGAGAAAAAAAAGAGAGAGAGAGAAAAGAAAAGAGAGAAAAACGGAAGAGAGGAAAGAGAGAAGAAATAAAAAGGGGAATAAAAAAAGAGAGGGAAGAAGAAAAAATGAAAAAAAATATAGAGAGAGAGATGGGGGAGGAATTTGACAAAAAAAGAAAAGGGGGAAGAAGAAAAGAAAAAGGGAATAAAAAAAAAGAAAATGGGGAATAAAAAAAAGAAGGAAAAATGGGGGAGAGAAATAACAATAGTAATAAATAAATATAAATAATACATATATGTGCATATGTACACGTACATGGACGGTGCACAAATATATTATATATATATATATATATATATATATATATATATATATATAATATATATAAATAAATATAAT